>JAYXIM010016017.1:0-52188 GCA_037575425.1 Anastrepha fraterculus
GGACCCAGGTAACCTTCGGATGTGCATGTACAATATGGGTATCAAATGGAAGCTGTTGGTGAATGCTTTAGTTCAAAGTATTCTTCATGCCGCTCCGTGACTAGGGTCTCGAGATAGAGACCAAAACGTGGACCCTAGAATGTGTTTGTACAATATGGATATCAAATTGAAGCTGTTGGTGAATGCTTTAGTACAGTCATGCCGTTTCGTGACTGTGGTCTCGAGATATAGGTCAAAACGTGGACCCGAGTAACCTTTGGTTGTGTCGTTTACTTTTTTAACGCTTGGGGCGGAACTGAATTGTCAAATTGACAGTGTGAGTTACAATGTGTCAATATTTTTTTTTTATTTGGATGCCATAAGGAGAAGACGTAAGTGCAAAGTGTAAAAATTCTTTGTGAATTTTTTTGGATTGGATTTTGGAACAGTGAAAAATTTCTTACGAAATTTGAGAATTTAATGTGAAATTCGAATGTTCAAATGAAATTATGTGTTCGTGGGAAAAAAAATTTTTTTCGTTTTTTTTTTTTGAAAAATATAAATGGATAATGGTTAAAAAAGCTCCAATGCTTAATAAAACATATAAATTGAAACGAAAAATTCATGGATGATCAGGAAAAAAGACGATTGTTTCTTAGTTATTCATTCGCGTTGATTTGAAATTCAAAAACAATCTTCTTTTTTCCTGATTTTCAATTTATATTTTATATTTACTCAAAAACAAATAGAAAAACAAAAAAAATATTGTTTATGTCAAAGCGCTTGAATAAAGAATAAAGAAATAAATAATATGAAAACCATATCATTTCTGTTCTAAACCATATCTATTCTATTTTAGTGGGCCCAGCGAAGCGGGCCGGGTGTGCTAGTAATATTATATACAGCAACTTTCATATTCCTATATCAGGTATAAAACCACAGGCAGCTGCACCTTAAATTTCTCGTTTTTGTGAAGGCCAGGTTAATTGAACTTGAAAGGAAAGGTCGAAAAGGTCGGTCTTCCTAATCTTTTATACCTGAGGTATATTCGAGAACACTTTTGGAACCACTTTTGATTGTGTGACGTATTTTCGGAAATTTGTGTGCACTTTTTGAAGTTTTTTATCTAAAATAACAAATAAAGTTGCACTAAGTGCAAAACCATGGAGGGGTTATCGAGATTGGATTTTTTGAGGTAATCTAAAGATTATCTGTAAATAGGATATCAAAAATATTTGTAATACATTTATTTTTATTTAGATTGAATGAAGCTGAAAAAGATGCGTATTTGAAACAGCTACTAGGCGAGGACGTTGACGATAGTTCGGATCCTTCGGACAGTGAAGACGACGAGTGGTTTCCAAGAGGAAATAGAACGCATAATTCGTGTGATACTGAAGCGTCAGATAATGAAGAATTTGAAAATGAAGAAAGTGCAAATGTCGACGAGGAACAACAGCAACAAGAAGAAGACGACGACGATGACGCCGAAAGAGAAGGTGTTTGTTTTCTATTATTGTGTATACCGAAATATTCGTCATAGTACTACCAGGCTAGAGCGAACTTGCAGATGGCCGCTAGCTTTCTTCTACAATATGTTGAATATTGCTTGTATTGCTGCTTACGTCATTTATTATGAAAATAATAATATGCTTTCCAACAAAAGCAATCGAAGCAGAATCTTCTTGCGCCAGCTTTCAGAAGAGTTAGCTATGCCAGTGATTCAAGAGCGAGCTTCAAACCAGCAGGTTATGCGAAACCACGCAACGAGGCTTGCAGTCGAAAGTTACTTCGAAAAACCAGTAGAGGTGGTAGTACCTGCTGACGTCAACGTCGAGACGTCACTGGCAGAAAAGTTGTAGTTGGGTCATGCTACATTTGCAACGAGCAGCCCCTTCGTAAGCGAAGAAAGACAAGGAAGTGGTGTGTCGAGTGCGAGAAGCCCGTTTGTGATGAGCACTCAAAAAGTTTTTCAAAATATGTTTAATGCATATTTCAATACAAAATAAGTCAAATCATGGGGATCTATGAGAGGGTTGGTCTATCTGTCATAGGAAAAAATTATTCAACAAAGTGTACGCCGATGGGCACCCGGGTACACGGGTGTCAACGCAAGGGTTAAAATAAGTTTTTCTGCTTTGCACTTACCTATTTTTAACGAAAGAAAAATTAAAATGTAAAGTGAAAAAGAAAAAAATTACACATTTTTAATAAAATTGAGTTGATATCCTTTATATCTACTTTAAGTTGATATCTTGATTATATTCGACACCGCGGAAAAAAGAGGCATTTCGAGAAAAACGCGACTAAAGTTTTCGTTCTTACTCATCTCTCGTTCAACGCTTAGCCCTTCACTGACTTTATAGGGACTTTTTACACTTTCTATTAAGCTTAAAATAATGAAAACATATTCTTTAGATTGTAAATGAATTTTTAAAGCAAAACAAAAAAAAACTAGGGTCTGTCAGACTCACGCACGGTAGAAGTGAAACTTTTAAGTTGGTTGTTCCATGCATGGGAGCCCCGGTTTAGATCTCTCCCCTCCCTCGTGTTAAATTCAGGTTTTCATTTTTTTTTTTTCTATATCACTCCACATAAATTTGTACTATTTATTTTTGTCCTTATTAGCTTCAAATTTGACACTTGGGTGCAGTGTTGCACTTGACGCTGACATTTCTTTGCACTTCCAATGGTATTTTTTGCCTACTTTTGGCGCGTTAATCAATTTGCTTTGATCACCGAAACGGTTGAAATGTCATTTTACAACCTTCTACTTCAACTATCGTCACTCGTTTGGCAAACGCACTCATTGTATCGCTTCGTCTCCTCCATACCTACCATCTATTTACTTCACAGCAGTTTCTTATTGCTTTCCCGCTTACACACATTCAATCGGCGCTTTATCTGATACTCACACACAGCACTCATTTGCACGGGCTATGGCTATCTATAATACCCGTTGTCGGTTGTCGATTGTCGGTTGCCTGTATGTCGCCAGCGCATGCGATGCGAGAGAGCGACAGAGAGAGCGAATAGGCGAGAGTGGGAAGGAGCAGCTCCTCCTTGGCCCCGCCCATTTGACGGATTTCGGTAACGCTCCGAACTTACCGTTTCACTCGCCTATTTTCAATCTGCCTTGGGGCCCCCGACGCGCCTAAAGAAGTTTCACTTCAAAAAGGAAAAATTTTAACGACCCCGACGAGCCATTGTTCCACTAATGGAGGGACCTTCAGTTTTAAGCCCACGCCGAACGGCAAATGGTGTTTTATGAGGAACTTTTTCACAGAGCTTTCACAAATAACTCGGCGGTTTGCCATAGCCTGCCAAAGGGCGATCGCTGTTCATGTCCGGGGTTTCACCCATTCGGCTACGGCGGCCACGGAGTTCATGTAAAGTTTAAAAAATAAAACAAAATTTAATCAAAATCTTTAGAATTATTTCGATTATGCCGCTCAATTTTTATATAAAAAGAGCAAATTTGCAAAAATTCGGCATTCGGGCTGATGAATTTTTTTGTTTTTTGGTGGCGGTGTTGCCTTTTCGTAGATCGTGAGAATATTACTATTTGTCCATTCGTCTAATGAAAGACTAGTACTCGTAAACAAAACTAAACATATTCTGCAAATCTTCAGTTTGTATTATTTAATATATTCCCTTCTAATAATAAACACAATTCAAAATATGCACAATTTTCAGTCCCACGTAATTTGCGGAAATAGGAATAGGAAAGCAAAAAGTTGCTAAGCCAGCATAAGCAAGCTCGGCGATACTTAAAAGGAACTTAAACCGCCTACCAAAATCAGAAGAAGTTGTTGCTTTACGTAAACAGAGTAGCAAGTGTCAAACACTATTAGCAACATGCCATATTATTCATATTCCTTGGAGAAGTGTTCAACTCGTAGCTATTGAATTTACTATCAACTTTTTCATTGAAAGCTAGAGAAAACTGCCACAGAAGCAAATCGTGAAGGACGGCATATAAAAAAAAACAAAGCAAAAGGAAAAGGAAAAGCAAGGTAAAAATAATAATTAACTGCACTTTTGCTTAAGCAACTTCGACTACGTCTCCATGCAACATCGCATCCTCTGCACATACACACACACATTTTATATTGTATATTCCTTGAGCTGCTACCCGGCGTACTTGTGTTTTATAATTACCAAGTAGACACAGCAGTGGTCGTCTCATAGCAATACTGAACAACCAACTACTGCAGCCATTATTCAGCTAGCCTGCCACGTATGAAAGGCACAAGAAACAGCCATTGCCTGTCTCGCTCAACTAGCAACTTCCTTGTACACTTGTTTTCCTTTCAGTTTCTAGCTGTCTGTTGTGAGTTGTTCACTGCCTTTTGCTTGTTATGCTCCTCCTTTCATTATTCATACTTATGCGCACACATACATACGTATATGCACATTTGTGGTACGTACCAGTTCGTATATTTGTTGCAAGTGGCAACCAATAATATAACAATTTTAATTTTCTGCCTATTTGGTGTTAATGTAATTATGCAATCGTAGTACCACTTCTAGGCATTTGGGAATACGTGACTACAACTCCGTGGCTGGGTCCTTCGCCCATGCAGTCTACGGTCTAAGTAACTTCTCTTCAAACTCAACAGCTTGCAGCATTTTATTATAAATTTTTCGCGCATTCACGCGCACTTTGTGTGTTCCTGCAACATTGCGCATTGTGCCACTTAATATGCCCGCATTGTTGCAGGCTGCTGGAATGAGCACTGGTGGGATTGGTTATTATTGTTGGTAAGCAAGTGTAAGTACATCAGTTCCATTTAGGTGTTGTTCGCTGTTTTGTTGTTTGGTTTTTATTTCCTTGCTTGTGATTTTGCTGCCTCAACTACTATTTGCTATGCACCTGAGGTGTGATGCTCGCTTGTCGTTCGGTGTGTCTTATCGATTGTAATCATGTCACTTTTGCAGTGATTGTCACTTTTTTATACGCATTTGGTAAATGAAAAGTTGCGTTTTTGATTTATGATGAAATAAAAGTGCTCCACAAGAACAGGATACCGATTTGTACAGCAAACATTGCTGCAAATATATGCGGAGTTACGTGCATACATGAAAAGGAAGTCAAGCCCCATCATTCCTCCTCGCTTAGCAATTTGACAAACGCGACATGCCTTTTCCAACTTTTGTAACACATTTCTTCTTTCACCCCTTCAGTGGTATTGCTTAAGCTTCGCAAATCATTTAATAATTTTGAGGAAGCGAGCCCAGTTATATCAAATCATATCAAATGATATCAATCGATATCAAATCTATCTTTGGTTTGAATTCTGTGGCAAGCGGCTGCGGTACCGAATACTTGCCACGAGCATAAGCTAGGTAGATCTTGTTACAACGGAGGTACCGATTAATCTTAGAAGAGTAGGGGACCGTAGATAAAAGATTACCTGAATTGCGGGGTAAGCTGTTTGATCAAACCAGTGTTACGTGGCTAACACCCTTTCAGATTTAACGAGCATTGTGTTCAAGAAAAGTAGCATGTCTCTTGAAGTGTCCTCAGGCGGCGGATCGGAGAAAGCTCGGTATTATGCAGGATAAGTGGGAAATAAAATGTGACTGCGGACCAAATCAGCCGCTTCGAGGTACGGATGGTTAATTTGTCACCAAGAGAGGGTAAGAAGGCTAGCAACCTAATAACCTAAGCTAACAAATCGGCAAAAAATCAACTTTGGAAAACCGATTCAATCGTCAACGACATTTAGCTACCGTACAACGAGTAAGATTGTGTTATGGAACGACATATAATATAAACCACTAAGAGATAACGACAGAGTGTCAAATAACACGAATGCAGGATTTCAGCAAGTCGAGTGTGAAATGCTGTGATATGGTAACGCAGTCCTTTGCCTTATTGAAGTGCCAGTGGAATAAACGAAACAGTCCTTTAACAAAGGTTTAATGATTTTTGGCCAGCCTCAGTTTACTGGCCTTAGGGTAGTACGTTTGGGTGGTAGTAACTAGATCTTAAGAGCAAGTACTACATCGGGGTACTTGAGATCAATGAACTCTGAAATCTAGACAAAAGCTTTCACATAACATATTTCAAGAACCAAATGAAAAAGCAGAAGATACAAAGAAAAATTCAAACAGGTGACCCCAATCATAGCCAAAAAAGAATTTTTTTTTGAAATTTCCTTGCGAATTTCCTTTTTCCTTTCCTTTGAGTCTGAAAAAGGTGCACGAAGAATTGTTTTTCGGTACCTACTAGTTTGTAATCCTATTTGAGACCTTGTGCTTCGACTACAGGGTTCCGCACTCAAAGTGTAACTAATTAAAAAGCCCATAAATTTAGTTTGGAAAATTACTTTTGTTCAATTCAAAATAAAAAATGTGTGAAAATAATACAAAATTAAGAATCAATTTACTTTTGCTCGACACGGCCACCTTTTGCCTTGACTATGGCCTTGAGATCGTCCAAAAACGAATCGAAAGCTGCCCGAATATTACTTGCAGGTATTTTGGCCCACTTGCGTGCAATAGCTTTTTTAGCGCCTTCAGACTGGTGAATCTTTTAGTTCGGACCTTGCTCTCCAAAATGACTTCCAGAAATTAATCCATCGGATTTGCGTCTGGTAAATTTGAGAGGCATTGTGTGGACGTTATAAAGTTCGGAACGTTGTTTTTTAGCCATTATTGGTTTACTCAAGCTTTGTGAGACGGTGCCGAGTCCTGTTGAAACGTCCACGGTCTACCACCGAAATGTTTGTCTTCCCACGACTTCAAAACAACGATAATATTTCGCATTTACCTTGACGCCAGGCTCGATGAAAACGATTGGAGAGCGCCCATTTGCGGTTACAACGGACCAAACCATTCCTGTGGCGCGTGCTGCCTCCTAGTGTCCAATCCATTACTCAAATTCTCGTATGAGCGATCGGTCGAATAAACCCTTTCATTTGGGTGTTAACGAATTACTAAATTTTAAAGTGTCTCGTCAGAAAACACAATATTCGGAAATTGACTGCCTTCGGCCAAGCGAAGCAACTCCTTTGCTCTCGCAAGTCTGATTTTGTGCTACTTTGGTGTGAGATCATGCGCCTTTTGGATCTTGTAAAGCTTGACTTTGAGATCATTTTTCAGTATACGGCAGATGCTACGGTCAGATATTTTCAGTTCTTTCGCCATTTCATTGGCACTTCGTCGGTGAATTCGCTCAAGTCACTTCTTCACTTTTTGAACCATTTCACGTGACGTTGCAGTCTTTTGATGACCCTCTCCATGACGTTTCGCGATCCTACCAACATCATTGTAACGAGTAATGGTGGGAGAAATAAAAACTTTATTTCCTTTAAGGTGTTCGAGCTCCCGAACAATCGGTGGTTGTTATTCCATTATTCCATTACTGATTTTCTTTGTTCAGACAACTAACAGACAGCTGATGCCTGTGCATCCGGACCCAGTATTTACTCATATAGTATATCATTATTAGCAGGCAAGATGGTATGGGATTTGCAACTTTGAAATTCTGCTAGATCGCATCCGATCGTTGTACCACTTTGATCAAACAGGTCCCGGACCAATCGCCAGGGGACGCTCATTGATTTTAATTCTGTTTTTTTATATTAGATTGTCATATCTGTGGAAAATTCCTATCAAAATTGTATCGCAATTGCTCGATATTTGTAAAACTGACGCCGTCTTGAGTAAATCGACCTCTGCACGAGTTTATATTATGCGTTTAAAGTGGACTACATATTAATCAGTGAGAGGGATGGCAGATGTCTTAAACATTACTTATAGGTTCGTTCATGATATTGTAGTTAATGAACTAGGTTTGCGTCATGCTGCTGAAAATTTCGTTCCGAAAGACCTGAATTCCATGCAGAAATGGGATTGCATTCATATCGCCAAAGACATGATTTCTAAGGCTGAATCCAGCATTCATCAAACGTCTCATTACTTGAGACGAGACGTAGGTTTATGAGTACGGCACGCAAGCCCCATATCGAGCGAGTGAGTGGAGAGCTCCGAATGAAGCAAGACCAAAAAAAAACAAACTACGCCGTTTTCAGTCAAAAAATAAATCGATACTCACGATTTTTATGGATTACAAGACGGCTCTGATGGCTATACCGAAAACAGAGCTCCAAAAATGCATCGAAAGCTGGATAAAACGCTCTCATGAGTTCATTGCAGTTGATAACATCACTTGAAGACGATAACATCACTTTTGCGGAATAAACTAGTATATAATTTCAAATTTCTGAACATGCTCTGGGAATTTTTGATCAAGGTTGTGTATGTACGAATAGGTGAAGCCAAGGACTATTCCATCAAGCCTTAACTGGCCACTAACAAGATGTAATAAAGAGAAAAATACCAGGAGGCTTCTCTACTTGAAAGGGATACATGCAACAACAGAATGTAAAAATGGTAAACACAAAGTTAAGCGGAAGTGCGCATGTATTTGAATTTATATACGGTGAAAAATGATTGGCGATATGTTGAATTAAATTTTTTTCTCTACGCAGTTCTTTAAAAGAATATTCCCACCCGCCTAATGAGCGTAATTTGATTTGTCAATTTTTAAATGTCATCATCTAATTCTATTGGGTAATATTTGATCTACACTATTACGACCCTGCTTACATCTTGTATGACAAAGCAAATTCTTATAAAATGATGGCTTTATTATCTAATTAAATTAAATTCTTAATTATCTAATACACATCAATCCCTATTCACTGTCTAGTCTCCACACATTGCCACCAACTACTTACAGTACAAATTAACCAAATTCGCTGTCATCGCCGCATTTTCCATTAACATCATCTTCGTAATCATATCAATTGGCAGCCGTCACAGCGTCTGGTTGTCACTCATGGTTGCCTCGTTGTTGTCATAGTCGCCGACTTTGTGGCTTCCAATCATTTTATTTAATAAAGTCATTAAAACTTATTTTAACAACTAACTGTCCGTAATTAATATTCGTCGCGTTGCAAATGCAGGCAAGTCATTACCGTGAACATTGTCATGGTCTACTTATATACATATCTGTATATGTATTATGTATAATACGTATGTTATTGTTGCTTTGCTATGTTGCTGCGCTATGTTTTGCTACGCCACAATTCCAGCATTTCAGCTGCACTCAAAGAAAGCAGCAGTCAGTCAACTACAAACAATTCTGCCGCAATTTATTTATCCTCCCTCTGATGACTGGGCAATTTGTTGTTCGTGTTACTTGTTGTTTGTACTCGTATGCAGCAGATAGTCACCCTTTTCCGTTGGTAGAGTAGCTTACCAATTGAGAAATTATTTGCTACCATATTTTGTGAAGTCATTCGGTAATGATTTGTCAAAGAGCGAAGGCAGTCAAAGCATCAACTTGCACGTTGCTTCACGTTTTCCGAAATACACTGACTGATGTGATTGCCTGCAAAGTGAGTTGACTTCTGCCACACTCATATATTATATTTATGTATCTACATGTGTCTATATAGATACATATGTGCTAAATTTACTTGACTTGTCCATCGTTTGCTAGCTGTGAGGTGTAGCAGTTTTACAGAATTTGCGCAAAACAATGAAGTAGGTAGGCTATTACAGACTGTTGTAACTAAAAAATTACCTAATTCTTCTAAAACTTCCAGACTTTTTGTCAATCGAACCATAATTTTTATGTACAAATCATATAGCGCCAATCAACAGCAGGCATCCCGCAGTTTTCTTAGGGAGTAAACTGCAAATTATATTAACTTAAAACTGTGCAAATCGCTTGATGTATTACCCGCTGTCTCCGTTAGCGTTCAGTCAAAGCAAGTGGTCTGTCAAGCTGATAGCTGAGAATGGAAAATTGTGTTAACATTTCTGTTCAATAAAGTTTGGCAAGTCATGCTGAATCGTTTAATGACAAATTTTAGAATTTTTCATTAAAAAAAAATCTGTTCGCAAGGTTCATAGAGCGAAGTATTGACGAAGACATAGAAAAGTGGATTCGTCGTCGTTCTCAGCTTGTTGGCCTTCGACCACGTGGAAAATTTTATGTGAGGATTTCGGCTAAACGAGCTGTGCAAGGATTGAAGCGAATTGAGCATCGTTTGCGTCACATTTTTGCTGATTAGGTTGACTTAGCTGGCTGAAAGCCATCACAGAGATCTATAGGTCCTTAGTGTTCCCATATGGAGCTAGACCTTTACGTTTCTTTGTAGTAGACATCTTGTAATGCGTCTGCGTCTTTTGCGAATCTACGTAAACTCTGAAGCTATATCCCCGAGAGGCATTCTAACTTCTTATACTGTAGAACTCCTAAGCATTTTAATCTGGTTCTAGTCTCGATGCCCTACCTTCAAATTTCTTTAGTAACTCATTAACTGCGACTAGCCAGAGAAGTGGCGATAGAACACCACCTTGTGGCGTACTCTCGCATGCTACTTTAGTGAGTTTAGCTTCGTTCCATTCGCCCTCATTATTCTAGAACCTAAGAGCTTTTTTATCCATGAATAAACAGCAGGTTCTGTATTTGTGGTATTTAAACCCCTCAAAAGGGCTTCTCTCAACACATTGTTGAATGCTCCACTAATGTCTAGAAATACACTTATATACTCTAAACTCTAGATCTCTCTCTTTAACTAATACTAGTGAGTGTAACGCAGTCTCTTTGGATCTGCCTTTAGTATATTGGTGTTGTGCCTTAGACATAAAGTCTGACATCTTTATTTTCTTTGATGTGTGCGTCAAGGATTTTCTCAAGCGTTTTCAGGTCCATATTCCTTTGAGAGTATTGGGCTGTTCTTACCCACTTTTGGTATAAACACTAGCCTTGCTTCTCTGCAGATAACAGGTATTTAGTTAAGCCTCAGACATCCTGTGTATATCGCTTTTAGCCATGGCACCACAAGATCTCTCATCTTTTGGAGCATGACTGGAAAAATTCCGTCCATGCCTGGCGATTTAAATGGGTCAAAAGTGGTTAATGCCGATCCTATTTTTACGTTGTAATAAACTCTTTCGTGCTTGCTACTTTATCTCTCAAGGGCTCTTGATCTAAGTAGTTTATGCATTCTTCACAACTATCAGTCCAGTCTCCGTTAGTTTTGCGAATTAGATTGGGCGTGGTGAAATATTCCGATAACAGTTTCCTGAGCCTATGATTCTCTTTTGGCTCTACATACCTCTTCCTTGTATGTTTGTCGTAGATCGTTATATTTCTCCCAGCAGGATTCATTGTCGGCTACCCGTGCCAACTTATAGAATTCTAATACACTGCGCCTTTTTGATCCCGGTTCCTTGTTTCACCAAGGAGACTTTGATCTGCGTTTTAAGCGTAGGGAAGTGCATGCTGCGTGATATGCTTTATTAAGCGCTCTTGTTACCGCTCTAACACTCTCTTCCAGTTCAACACATGAGCTGAAACTAAACCTGTATTTCTAGGATTTCTGAAGGTTTTGGTCTTTAGCTTCTATTTGTGGTTGGAGAAAGATGGCGTTTTTAATACTTTCCAATCTTCTACAATTGTGAAGAGAGCTAAGTCTAGAACATTTTTGGAGGTTTAAAATGAAATCGAATTCGGATTCACCTCTATCATTTACGTCGGAGCTTCCCCAGATGGTATGATGTGAGTTTCCATCGGAGCCTGCGACAAGCGCTATCTTCCTTCGCACGGCTTCCTTGACCAATCTGCGAAGCTCATCCGGCGGTGCCTTCTTTTCGTGTGACATGTAGTAGGACCCAAGAAGTAATGCTTCATTTTTGCAGTCCTGGATTTTCCATACTGTCAGGTCATCTGTGGATATATTAGTTTTAAAGTAGGAACATACACTTTTCTTAACGAGTATCACTGCTCGTACCCCGTTTGTAGCGCTCGGGAAGCATGTATTATAATTTGGTGAGTCTAGTCCAGACACCAGGTTTCCCGAACCAATCCATGGTTCCTGGACCAGAGCCACATCGTAGTTGGCCCCTTCTAAATTCTGAAGGAGCTTAACTGAGGCTTCCTTACTTTTGTGAATATTTGTTTGACGGACCTTCAGCATCAGGTTTCGGTTCCTTTACGGGGTTGGATACTTGCTCCAGCTCACCCTCCTTCACTTCTTGTAGATTAAGGGCGCTTTCGAGGATGTCTTCTATGCCGAGATCCTTTTCCACCTCTCCAGTTTCCAGCGTGTTTTGAATGGACCACGTAACTCGTATCTGCAGCATATATTGTGTCCACCGTATATGTTTTCGCTCAGAATATTTGTAGCTCCTTTTGTAACGTTATTATTATTATTACTATTAGGCTACTGCTCACTGCGACCAAAGTAGATCTATTGCGCAAAGCCTGCTGAAGATATCTACCGTGAAACAAAAATTCCAAATAAAGAGATACTGCAATGAAAAGGGAGGTTTTGTGCAAAACAGCTGACTTATACTGTCGTTTGCTACTTGTTTTATATCAGCATCAATTTCGCACCTGGTGTAACCTCATTTAATTAAATGTATATTTTTGAAACTCTGTAGTAGGTTTCCCACTGTTTTGAGTATTTAGTATTTTTCTATAGTTTTTTTCATACTCTCCGAACGATAGTTTTTATGGTTCGTGGGTAATTTTTTCATAACCGAATCGTACTCGGAGTCTGCTAGCATTTTGCCATTTTAAATATGTCAGTAGCCACAATGTGAGACACAAAGAATTTCAATATGCGAAGAACAACAAAATATGGCTATGACTCTTGCAATAATAGTTTTCTAAAATTAGTAATGCTTTGGCGTATGGTTCTCCTAGAAGTGCAAAAATAAATGAAGTATTCATTATAAGCTGCTGGAAAGATAAAATGATTTACAATTGTCTTTCCTGCTTAGACTATGAAAGTTTCCTAAATCACAGTGTAAAACCCTGCACATATTTCCTTCATTTACTTTATGGCAAATAATTTTTTTACAGTTTCCATAGCAGCTCAAACTTCTGCTTTACAGTTTGCAAGGTGAATAAATAAATATTTATGTGTTTGTGAATATCGAAGGCAATTAGTGGCTGAAAACTACGAGTATTATACATTCACCTTCGAAGGCAAACAAATGGAACACAATTCGTTCAAACAAATTAAAGAAGGCCAACCCAAACGAAAACCCACTAATTTCGCTCGTCCTCAATGCTTGTTAATTTCAAGAATCAACATTGTTGGTAGCTGCAAAAGAGCTAAAAGAAGAAAGGCAATAGCAACAAAGTTGCCAGCAAAAGCTTAATTCAAGCATTTTTTTACTGGCATATGAGAATAAAAAACAAAAAGTAAAGAGGAAACACGAGCGAACATTTGCTCGTTAAGCCAATCGTTGAAGTCGAGGAACACAAAATAAATGACTATTGCAGATCAGCGCTAATTTCAACACAAGTGATGTGCGAAATTCAGTGCTCATCGTCATCAAAGAAACAAAGAAGTCTGCTACGGTTCTACGGCTAAGATATAGCAATTACCGAATTCTGTGGAATGTGTTGCTGCTATTGCTTCGGAGAAGCGGCATTTCTGGCTATTAAATCATGCAACCAAAGCACAAATCCAGCGTAGGAGCCAGCACCTCTATTCAAAACAATCGAGGCAGACACTTGCTAGCGATTTTGTGCGAATAAATCACACAGTTCCAGAACAATGAGGCCGGAGCTGGGGAGTGGGTAGTGAAGCGGGATATAGCAACAAACAAACAAAAGAAAAAAACAAAAGGAGAGTTAGCAAAATTAAAAAAAAAACGAAAAAATAAATAAAATAATATAAGAATGCACGCGCAGATTTCGAGTGGAGTTGAGTTTATTTTCTGGATACCCGGCGGTCAAGATATTTCAGTCAATAAGGCGGACGGACACGAGCGTAGTGTAAATATTCGCACACGCCGAATAAGGTTGGTTGCAAAAAAAAAATAAAAAAAAAACAAAATTGAGAAAAGCATAACAACTGCGGCAACAATTTTGACTGTAAGTCGTAGTTTAGAGCACCGATCGAACCGAGCATCAGCAAACAGCTGAGAACTGCAGTACACATTGCATTTTTCATACATATCCGCTGTTGCGCTGCAGCAAGTCAAAATTGCCAACCGGCCAGCGCCGATTGCAAAGTGGCACGTTGTTGGCAATTTAGTTGTCACAGCAATGGAAGAATTATCGCTTTTGGCTAAATGAATTTTGTTGTCAACGTGGCTGGCCGCATAGAGGCTAAACTGCAGCCACCAACAATAGTGCTGCTCTCATTGGTGTCGCTGCTGCTCTCGGTAGTGCCCCTGCTGTTGGTATTTCTCATCTTGTTTGCCAGCAATTCACCGCCTTATTTTCGGAAAGCGTGTTTCCGTGTAAACAGGCGTGACTTTATTATTAGCCAACGTCAGCCAAACGTATGTTTAAGTAATTTTCTTTTTCGACCATGGCCCAAAGTGGCAGGCAGCACCATCGGCAATAACCTTATTCGGTCAGGGAATGAAAAGTACGAAAGTGTATTGAAAAATTTCGGCAACTTAATAACTAACTGTTTGTTGTGAACTTATTTTGGGGACCCACACTTATTTGCAGTTCACTTAGAGGCAGACGCAACAAACTGGGCCGGCTGTGCGTAAAACAAAAGACTTAAGCAACAAACTTTCGTGTACAATGAGAACTTTTCACAAATGATTAAAATTGATATGGGGCTAATTTGTGAGCTTAACGGTCGACTAAGTGTCGAACCAACGGTTTGAGTATTGCTAAGTGTTAAAAAATAGAAGCGCCAAAACGAACGCGAAGCTACCAAATTAACAAAAATATAGTGTGTCAAGTTGATGTTGCAGTTAAGGAGGCAGGTTAACAGTAAAATCAATTAAAAGAAAAAAGTTCGATATTTTATTTAATTTCGCGTATCATGTTAAGGGCTAAACATTTCATCGTTAGTTTTCAGTATTAAAATTTCGTAGTCGAATAAAGTAAAAAACACGCAAACACTTTCAGCTCCGCGCCATCTCATAACTGGCAAAAATATCACCGATTTTCGACTTCACAATTGACCTTGACTTGAGTGCCTAGGTTTAACTCATTAGCGAATCTTCTGCGCCATCACATCTATGGCAGCATCCTGTAGCTTGTGGCATTATTTGGAAACGCTTAATGCATAAATAATTTTTCGATTAACTTTTTTTCGTCGCTTTCGCATGCATTAAAGCTTTTATGAAATGTCCATAGTCATGGCGTCTGCGACTGACTGGCATGCCATCACTTTGCATCAGTCAAATGCTTCATCAATTAATATTTTCTCCTCAGCATGTTGCAACCTTCCTACTCCTGACATGTGATAGGAAGCAAAAACCGTCTTAAACATACGCTTACGGCAATCAGGGAACCGGTAACCGTTTGTGGCTGCACTATCTTAAGTGATATTAATTTAAAACCCATTAATATCAGTATTTATGTATGCAAATAGCTAAATAGTATGGACAATCGAGCGTGTCAGAACAAAAGTAAAAGGTTTTTCAAGTAAGAAGAAAGAGATGAGCAGAACGAAGGGAGAAACTTTGAATGAGCCATTAACTAAAATATATATTTAATGATAGGGAAAATAAACTAAAGGGCCACGTGACTTCACTTGATATTTCCAAATGGCCTCAGTTAGCATTGTCAGCAAGAACTACTTTTTTGAACTTGGCGAAAATCGACCAAGCGATTACTGCATCGATCCGGCGGAAGATGAAATACAAAAAAATTTCCTTCACTGAATGAAACTACATTTTTCTTAGCTTCGCCTTCCAGATTTATGCAAAATAAATCTTTTTACAGGGTAGGCCATTTAAAGCGGGCCCATCGGGCAACCCTATAACTTTTGACAGGAACGTCAGATCGACTAATGACATAGCGCGTTGGAAGCGTCAGTCCAAGACAATTTTTACCATGGAGCAGTACACTCCAAAAGAACGCGCTGAAATAATTCAGCTTTACATCCAAAATAACTTCTCAATTGTGAAAACTCAACGTGCGTTTAAAAAAAAAAATAAAGTTAAAAGTGCGCCATCCAAAAGCACTTTACAGCGTTTATACGCAAAATTTATTAACCACGGTAGTCTCAGCAATACCAGCCACGCATCCAGACAACGTACATGACGTTCTGCTGAAAATATCGAGGCTGTACGAGCCAGTGTTGAGGAGGCTCCGCGAACATCGAGTTATCGTCGTTCTCAGGAATTAGGCATCGCCAGGACAACACTCAGGCGCATAATTCGCATCGATTTGAAAATGTTTCCGTACAAAATTCAAATGGCACAAAAATTAAACGCTACAATCGATTTTTTGAAGCCATTGTTCCCTGGAAGGTTGATTTCGAAAAATGGTGATTTTCCGTGGCCACCGAGATCACCAGATTTGACGCCACCGGACTTTTATTTGTGGGGTTATCTGAAATCCAAGGTATACATCAACAAGCCAAGGACTCTAACTCAACTTAAAAACAATATCCGACGCGAAATCGCCGCCATACCGGCCGAAATATTGGCCAAAACGATGGAAAACGCCGAAAAAAGGACACATTTGGCCATCAAGGCCAGAGGCAAACATTTGAAGGATATCATTTTCAAAAACTAGCTGGAACAAATCTCCTTGAATCAAAATAAATGATTTTTCATATCAACACAAAAAAAAATGTTTTTTTCAATGTTTTTTTTCAGAAACAAATGGGCCCGCTTTAAATGGCCTACCCTGTATAAAACTTAACATTTCCAAATGAGTTAATTACCATTCCGCCGAAGCAAAGTGCTTCCCTTCCATATAAAATATGAGCAAAATTTAATTTATGGACAGATTTAAAAGGAAATGTGACTTCTTCGTTATTTGCCAATTCGATTTCGAACATGGGTGATAACATCACATATTATCTTTGATATTTACTACATTTTTATTATTCATTAAACATAAAACATAATTGTAGACATTTTGTTAATACAAAAATTAGAACTAAACAAATTTTTACATGTTCTTGACTACTTCTGCGTATTGCAGTCTGCCCCTTGCCATGTCAATGAGGTTGCCAACATCTTGTATTCCGGTCTATTGCCTAATGTTACGTAGCCATGAAAATTGCTTCCGATCAATACCTCGTTTTCCCTCGATCTTTCCTTGGATAATTTTTCGTCATATAGCCCATGTATGATATCTTTCCTCTCTTCGGCTCCCGATCAAAATTCATTCTCAATTTGGAACTCATGGCCAGATTTAAACGAAAATTTGTATCCTATTGAATTTGCAGAAGCCGAATTTTTTGATAACTTCCATACCTTTACTTTAAATGAAATTTGAAGTTGAAAGTATTAAAAAGGAACTTAGTAAAAAAAATTGTTCTAAAATCAATGCCACCAAGTTTGTTTAACAGATCTCAATTGCAATCCATTCTAGTTGAGCTTTCACGCTCCGTACCATCAGGTAAAATGTAAAGGGTAGTCAGATTGGAGTTACTTCTTCAAATAAGGTTTTTTTAATAGATCACGCGTGACTGCTGTCAAACTAAATACGCCAATAAGCGAAATTGCCTCAATTAGGCTGAAGAGAAACCCGAAGCCATTCAACAACCGGCCTATGTGCTGGAGGAATCAACGGTCCATATTTGTTCAAAGACGAGTCTGGCGCTAATACAACTGTAAATGGCGAGCGCTATCGCACCATGGTAAATGACTTTTTCATGCCGGAAATTGAAGCCCGTGTTCTCCACAATATTTGGTTGCAACAAGATGGCGCTGCTTGCCATACAGCCATACATCCCCTGAAACAATGGATTTACGGCGTCGTCGTTTCTATGTGCAATTTATCTCTCGCCAGTGAATTGGCCACCAAAACCGTCTTAAATCCCACCTTTGGAATAGTATTTCTGAGAGTATGTAAGATCTAAATGCTTTGTGGATAAACAAGCTTGAATTAAGGTATTGGAAGTCAAAATAACTAAAGGTATTCATGAGATACCGGCCGAAGTCCTCTAGCGAATCATTCAAAATTTGTGTTTACGGATGGCCGAATTACGGCACAGTTGCGGACATCATTTGAAATGGATCATCTTTAAAAAATAAATGCCATGAATGATTCAACACATAAATAATAAATATTTCCCAAACTTCATTATTTTATTCCAATTTAAAATCCGATAACTCTGAACTAATCACCATTTATTTATTAATATTGTGCATATATGAGCGATCCCATGTCAAGTGGACCAAGTAATTTGGGTATTATCTATAGGATGAAATATACTTTTTTCCTTAATTTTTGGGCAAACATTTGTTTTTCTTCGGCCATTTTTGAGAAACACCTCCTCCGATTTGTTTCTTACTTTTTTCACTAATAACTGAGGCTATGCTTATGTAGTAGTCCCAAATACAAAAGTTAAAATTTTCAAATCAAACGCAGGATCGGTTCTACTTTATGCTTGCCTTACATAGATAGTGACCAAATCTCTCACTACGAACCTTCCGGTTTTTATAAATCGCTGCCTGAGAAACATCTTCCGCGTTTTTTAGCCCAAAACAATTGCGAGCTTAGATCTACCGAAAAAGGTACAAATGGAGCCAGTTGCAAACAGTCGCATAAAACACCAAAAGTGGAGATGGATTGGGCACACTCTACACAAAAATGATGCGTGCATTACACGAAAGGTATTAAAGTGGAACCCTCTCACGAATGTTGGTTGCAAGCCTAGTAGCCATGGGAAGCTTAGAAGCGGCCAGTTGAGAGGAAAGCTGGAGGCATCGGAAAAAGCTGGAATCAATTGAAGTACATTACCAAAAATCTCACAAGGTGGCGCATAGGTTGATGTCCTATGCGCCAAGAGAGATTAATGACCTAATGAAGAAGAAGGGGCTCAGTAACCCCTAATAGTTTTATACTGGAAGTAAACTGAAAACTAGTTTATAATTTTCAGATTTATTCAATGTTATAAACGTTGGTATATGTAAAGTTCTTTTGACGTGATAACGTCTTATAATTCGATTTAACAGGCTGCACGCACGAGAAAATGTGTCGTTACCTTGCTCATTTGTAGTTACCTTGCTCATTTATCGTTACCTTGCTCATTTGTCATTACCTTGCTCATTTGTCGTTACCTTGCTCATTTGTCATTACCTTGCTCATTTGTCGTTACCTTGCTCATTTGTTGTTACCTTGCTCATTGCCGTTACCTTGAATGAACTGCAAGCGAAAGCGCGGAACGAGCGACAAAGCAAACAAAGCACACGAAAGGCAACGTTCGACATCTGGCTCTCTCCTACTTAAGTGGGCGTATATATGTATGTATATGCGCATATGTACATATATAAATTCACGTATTTGTATTTGCATATGCCTTCTTATTGATTATTCTTAATTTGATTTACTTGAAGAATTTAAAATAAAACCAAGTTTGTTAATAATACCTGTTGTTTTAATGTTATTATTATTAATTTTTTTATTATATATGAAGGAAAAAATGTATGGTAATATTTACCACATACCTTATAAGATATGTTGTATACTAATATATGTATATAAACATGCATATACAAATACATTTTCGCGAAATTTTCAAAAAGAACAAATCTATATGTAAAGATGCATACAAGTCATATGGACATATCAAATATACGAATCTATTCCGGACGCAAGCAAATGTAAGCTAATGTGCTTGAACTGCAAGCGAGAGCGCGGAACGAACGACAAAGAGCACAATCGGCCCCCGCGTTCGGCAACGTTCGACATTTGGCTCTGTCCTACTTGAGTGAGCATATATATGTATGTATATGTATGTATATGCGCATTTGTATATACATTCACATACTTGTATTTGCATATGCCTTCTTGCTGTGTGCATGGTAATGAACCATTTCTCTGTTGAGAATAGGACGATGATAGAAAAAGTAGGAAATGAAAGGGAGTGTTTCGAGTGTAAAGTGTCTTGAAAAAGGCAAATCGATGATGGTGCCTCTTAGTGTTGTTGACTTATTAACGTCTTATGCACAATCGATTGAAGATATCTTTCATGAAGTTGATAAATGTTTCGCCATTTTTCACGTTAAGTTACATAACTTGACCTATTCCATTCCAATTCCATTTACCTCCTCCTCTATATCCATACAAAATATCTATCAAACAAATAAAATTAAAATTTTGTTTTGAAAATTGCAACCATTCCATCAATATTTTCTTATGACGTTGTCACGTTAAACTATCGTCAGTAAACCGACTTTACAGACAACCACTTTTTTATAGAGAAATAAGTTCCTTAGAATAAAATATATTAAAAAACAATCTATTTATGTAAAAAAGAATTATTGTAGAAATAAAAAACAAACCAATTATTCTAATTTTTTTTTCAAAATTTTTGCGCCACATTCCTTTGCAATTTTTGAAAAACGCGCCCAAATATTTTTTTATTGTTTTGCACCAATAGCTGAGACTATGCTGAGTAACCCTTACCACTTTTATACTGATAGTAAAATGAAAAAAAAAAATCTAAATATTTTTATAAATTTAGATTTATTCAATATTGAAAATATGGTACATTTAAAGTTTTTTAGAGGAAAATAGCTCGAATTGTTTTAATTCTTTTTGATAAAATGTACTTCTTAAAAAGAAACTTTGTTTGTAAAAAAATAATTTTTTTTTCAAAATTTTTGAGCAAATATTTCTTGTTGCGATTTTTGATAAAACTCCTTAAGACTATGCTCAGTAATTCTTGACAGATTTTTACTGCAAGTATCATATATTGAAACAACTTTGAAAAAAATTTTATAATTTCCAAATTTATTAATTTTCTATTTTTATTGTATAATTTAATTTTGATTTTTTTTATACTAGTCAAAGAATTTTTTTTTAATATGTGACTAAAGAATTGCTCCTTTGTTTAAAATTTGTTTCTTATCTTTTCACTTTTTCACTTTGCTCAGTAGTCCCTGAAATACATAAAACCAGTGAAAAATACGTGTACCTGCTTACTAAAGTTCCTTTGCAAGCGCTGCGCTCGAACTGTCTTTTGCAAAGATTAGTGTAATTTAAATGTCATCAACCGACATTTTATAGAGCAGTTTTTCAAGAATTAAGACAAATTAAACAAGGCTTCGCCCATAATTTTCTATTATTGTTAGGTATGGTATCACAAAGGACGAACCAAACTATTTCGTCCAAGTGGGCCCTACTCTCTGGGCAACCATTATAACCTAACCTAACCTAACCTAGGGCCAAACTAGCGCACAGAATAAAAGTTTAGGTTAGTTTAAGTTAGAAACGTCATTACACCGTATTTTGCATAAAGATTTGGGTCTTAAGGATTATAAAATCGAGTTAACACAAGAACTCAAGCCGGCTTTTGCTGGTTGGGTCGTTGATATACACGAAAAATCATCTTGAGTGATGAGGCCCATTTCCACCTCGGTAGTTTCGTCAACAAGCAAAATTGTCGGATCTGGGACTCAGAAAATTAAAGAGTTATTGTTGAAAATCCTCTCTATCTTCAACGTGTGACTGTTTGGTGCGGTTTATGGTCCGGCGGAGTCATTGGACCTTACTTTTTCGAAAATGAAGCTGGAACAACAGTTACGGTGAATGGATTGCGCTATCGAGAGATGATTAACGATTTTTTATGACCGGAATTGGATGGTATTGATCTGGACAATGTTTATTTTCAACAAGACGGTGCTACGTGCCATACAAGCAACGAAACCATTGATCTTTTATAAAAATAACACCTTTTATTGGAAAACCCTTGCATAGAATAAAATGTCATTTATAGTTTCCCTTTACAATTTTATGAAACTTGTTGGACATTGGGGGTGACTGTGTGGCCGCTTTCGCAAAAATACTATATTTATTTCTATGTTGTTAATAGATGTATTTAGAGTATGAATATGAGCCCACAAATATTTTCTCGAAATATTCTGATTATTATATAGTGCCACCTATATACAATATATATATATACATATATATACACCCTTTTTGGGTGTTTGGCCGAGCTCCTCCTCCTATTTGTGGTGCGCGTCTTGATGTTGTTCCACAAATGGAGTGACCTACAGTTTCAAGCCGACTCCGAACGGCAAATATTTTTATGAGGAGCTTTTTCATGGCAGAAATGCACTCGGCGGTTTGCCATTACCTGCCGATGGGCGACCGCTATTAGAAAAAACGTTTTCTTCATTTTGATCTTTCACCGAGATTCGAGCCGACGTTCTCTCTCTGAATTCCGAATGGTAGTCACGCACCAACCCATTCGGCTACGGCGGCCGCCTGATGTCACCTAGCGAATCCGAAAACATGTCTTGTTAGCAAAAAAAAATATATTGGGAGTATTTTTTATTTTTAAGTGTAAGTAAATATGAAGTATTGGCGTAAATTGACGAAAACGTTTCTATTCAGATAGCTTATATACGTTTGTATCTTAAGAATATTAGGCCAACCACACCTACGGTGCGATTTCTATAAATATCTCAACTCCTACATGTCTTAGCGGGTCGAAGCAAATGCGTAGATTTTCTCAATTCAGCGATATTTTATCCGACGAACTTCAAACAAGTAAAAAAACATATTTTCTCATTTTTATATAAAAACTACTCTTTTTTACAAAAAAATATGAAACAAATATTTTGTTATACATGAACGCTGCTGATATGAGTTTAAGACATTCCATTTCATAGTATTCACAACATGTCGCACTTGTACGTATGTCTTATAAGCACGGGTATTATACTAAATCCACTCAACTAAGCCAAAACTGGTTCCAAAAAAGCCATCAATTCTAAAACATATTAAGATATTTCTACCCACGTTTAGTTATCGCAAAACATTTTGCATTTATCACAATTCATATGCATAGAATAAATTCGAGATACCTTCAAGGCAAGGTCACATATTCGTGCAAATTCTACACATGCCAGTACAGAGAAGCGTTCAAGTGCGTGTGCGCTGCTCTTCTACATACAAACATACATGCATACATACATTCATATATAATTTATATAATATTATGTATGCATTATGTGCAAAATGGCTTTGACTGACGTATTCAGTACAAGTTGGAATGATTGATGGCAAAATTACTTTTGATATATGTGCGCAAGCACCCTTCGTCTTCAATTACCCACTGGCCAACAAGTCAAACGAACAAAATCATCGACAGAGGTACATACATATGCGTGTATGTATATATGGACATAGTTATAAGTATAACCTGTGTATATCTGCTTGATCCTCTGCACAGGCTCACTTCTCGTGCTTCGTGCAAAATATGTAGAATCGACAAGCAGGCATGCGCAGCCAGCACTCAACAAACGACACACGCATCCCAGCAACGAGACAATCATCCAACTTGCCGCATAGTCAACCCTATGGAGCAGCTACTGTGGCTTAAACTGCTCGCACTCTTTGCACATACATCCACACATACACTCGCATAATATTTTAAAGGCAATGCCAAATAAAGTGCATGCGATCATCGTGTATTCCCTCAGCCCCACGGCTTTGCACCACATCCAGCTTGTAGCTTCCATGTAGTTGGGGATCTGACTTCAGTGGCCTCGTATTCGTTGCCTCTGTCGTCTGTTACATGAAAATGAAAATGAAACTATATCAGATTTGTAGCTGCTGATAAGTTTTTCGCTGCTGCCGTTTAGCAGGTGCCATCTACGCTGCACTCGTAGGTAAGTTGGTCGCATGGCTGTTCGTTTCCTGCTGCTTGAGTGATTTCATGTCGCCTGTATGCGAGCCATCCCAACATATTCTCACATAGCACTCGTTCATACATAGGTAAATGTAGATATACATACGTATATGTTGGTATCACTATTTATTCCTAGCGAATATGTTGCTGCACATGTTGCAGTGACAGCACAAGTTGTATTGACTGTAGCCAAGAGCCAATTTGCTGAATTCCTGACGTCAAAGCGACCTGCTTCTCTGCGGACCGCTTGCACATCCTCATTCTCATCTTTCTAAATAGTTGTTGTGTTTTGTTTTTTAATTCTCTTGGCAAGTACAGCTGTTCCCAATGCACGCGCGTTTTCGGCCGACCTGTTTTTCTTTCTTCAAGAGAATTTTACTATTTACACATCGTCTTAATATTTGTTTCACTTCACTGGCAGAGAGATTATCATGTTGTTTTGCTATTTCCAATCGAATTCCTAGCCACTGGATGCACTAGTACATCTAGTACGAGTAACTTGATGCGACTAATAAGGTAGATCGGTAAATTACCACGCTGATTGTGAAATTAAATGACACAACGCGCATAACGATTTTTTTAAGCGGATATATTTAAGATACCTACATGGGTGCTGACTTACTTCTTGACCATCTCTATGGTGGATGAAAACTTTGAAGAAGTTAAGAACACTGTTCTCGAAGTTCATCGGCTGAGCACCAAAATATAATACTTCTGCTCGATATTTTGAAAATGGAGCGAGTTGATAATGTAGCGCCGATATTCCTTAATTCTTGACAAAATATGCACCACGTTGTTGTTGTTAAACTAGTATTTTCATTATACCAAATTCTTTTCTGGGTCAAGACCAAGCAACATTCAAAATAAAGGTGTTTATTACATAAATGAAAGTCTAAAGATGAGCCGATCCAAAATTTAAGGGGACACGGTGGGCTAGAAATTCCAAAAAATCATTTTTTTTGTTTTTCCGATATTTAATATCTTAAGAATATACTACGAAATTTTCATGCGGAAATTCCCAATATTATAGCTTCTACAGCCCATTAACGAGGTAGAGAGCGGTACGCGCACTCCTGTACATCAAACTTTAAACTCGTTTATTTCGAAACGACTTTTTCGGCCTGGTGTTCTCAAAAAAGAAAACCAACTATTCAACCGAATCGTCTGAAATTTTAATATGTTCTTCACAACATCAATGGCTATTTTGATTATTTCGAATTTTTTTATTAAAAAACTGAAAAAAAAACCGATTTGTAGAGTGCCAAATTCAAAACTACACCATTTTGTCACATTTTATTTTATTCTAGAAGCGGTTTTTGGTTTTTGTGTTTCAGATAAATAGAAGAGCCAAAATGGCAACACCGTCCAAGTACAATTTTTTGGGAGGGTCAACTTCAGTTCAATTTTCAATTTTTAAAATTATTAAAATTTTTTTTCATTTTTGTATTTAGAAGAAGTTAAATAAAAAACCTAAAAAATTTAAATATCGTTTTTGTTTGTTTTGGTTTTTTTATTGTAAAAAACATGCCTGAAAATACCCAAAATTTTCGAGCTCCAGACCACCTGGACCCTTTAAGTTCCGCTCACTATTTTCTTTGATAGCCCTATTACGAGCGATGATGTCGACGCAAAAGGCCGTAATTCTGGAGAAACAATTCGGGGAAAAATTTCGCAAAAATAATTCGTGGCTGTTCCAAAATCGGTCAGCGAAAAATGGTTTGAAATTTAAAGCGAAGAGTGAAAAGCATGAAAATTACTTTCTATTATATTAATATATAAATAGCAATGAAAAATTAAACCATTTACGTTTATCAACGAATTCAGTAACATCGCACTTCTTCAACTGCTTTGCCTAACTTAGTGAATGTACACGCGACGTATAGTTTCGGAATTTTCGGAAGAATTTAAGAACTCAGATTCGAGTTTATCAAAGTACTTCAGCGGGAGATACTGTGTGCATCTCCATACTTATAGTGTATCTCTCCAACGTCTCCACGAGCTAATCTCGTTTTCGTCATAGAGAATGAAATGGTACTGGCAATATAGTGGTTTCTGCAAGCAGCGATTGACATCAGTTGCCATCCTACTCAATAGCAAATCCTTCCGTCATAATAATCACAACTGTTAAGTCACTCTCTGGCCGAATTTAATACATGGACGCCTAGCACTGTTCTATTACTTGAGTTGATTTTAAAGCTCGCGGAAGTTGGCCGCAGAACCTATAATATACTGGCAGTTAATGCTGGATTTTACTTGTTTTGCGAACATAAAACATTCTGTTAAAAGAAGCAAATTTCACGAAACTCAGCAGCCAATACTAAAACCCCGATTTTATTTCCGCCATGAAAAAGTTTCTCATAGCAAACAATTCGGAGGCAGCGTAGAACTGTAGCACCACCAATATAAGGCAAAAGGACGCTCGCCAAAAATTTGATAAAAGTTTAAACAAAACACGGAAAATGTTTAGTAATTTTGACTCATCTGTATCAGAGTTATCAGTTCTTTTTTCTTTTCTGAAAGCTACCGGTCTGTGGAAAGTGGGAGTGGTGATTGGTCGATTTTACTGATTTTTAATGCCAGGAAATTATGTGAACTAAGTTTCTTTGATTCAATTCTGCTATTGCAACATCGCACACACAGACCGGCGGACGGATGGACAGACATACTTAATTCAACTTCTCTTCACTTCATTCTGAGTATTCCAGTAATTACATATCTATATATTCCTCGATTCCTTTATGCTGTTATATTCAATAGTTGTGCGATCAAAATTATAATATCCTTCTGCACAAGTGCGCGGGTATAAAAACTTCCTTATATATTTAAGTTCAATGCGATAGAAGGTGCGATTTGAGGGAGCCATAAAAATTCGGCGATTAACAAAAGTATAGCTCTAGGAGTGATTGTTCCTGGAAAACTGGCGCGGATCGGATATTAATCGATATAAAATAAGGAAGAGAGACTGCACGCGTGATAAAGGTCCAGGTGATTATAGCCACAATCTTTTGCAGAGTTTTTCACTTTCTCGAGACGGAAATGCAAAAAGGGCGAGTTCAGAGATCTCAATCTTATGCTGAGTATGTAAAGAATTTCGTTCATTTAAGCGACCACCAGCCTTTGGTTATGAATTCTCACACCCAGAGAAAAGACCTTATCAATTTCCTTATTAAGGGAAAAACTTGCCTTTTTATCCTTCCGAGGGGTGTGTTTTCGGAATCATTGTTCATATTTCGAGATATTATCTTAAGTCGGCCGCCGTAGCCGAATGGGCTGCTGCATGACTATCAATCGGAAGTCTTTACCATCCGTGCATGAAACAGCAAAATGAAAAAAAAGTGTTCTCTAATACCGGTCGCCCCTCAGCAGGCAATGGCAAACCTCCGGGTGTATTTCTGCCATGAAAAAGGTCCTCATAAAAATATCCGCCATACGGAGTCGGCTTAAAACTGTAGGTCTGTCCATTCGTGGAATAACCTTAAGATGTATGCTGCAAATAGGAGGAGGAGCTTGACCAAACACCAAAAATAAAAAGGGTGTCAGCACTTGTTATGTATTTATATACTTTTTTAAATGTATAATTCTTCAGAACCGATAGTATAAACCCTGTACAGCGCTTACAAAGTAAGACTTTTCTGCCGATCCGTAACATAAAGTCTTTTTTATATAACATCTACTTCTACATATATTTATGTAACGCTGTAACGCATTCTACAACGCAGTTCTTGCTATTGCAGTTGTTTTTGCAATTCTTGTAGCACATTTCACTATTGTTATTGTTATTGCACACTTTATGTCCTCTTCAATTGTGAATTTTTCTTTCACTTTTCCTTGCCCAAGTCACTCCTTTTGTCAGTCGCGAGTCAACCACACCGCTGTATCTCCTGCTATTGTTGCTATTGCTGTTGTTGCTGCTGCTGCTGCGACTGCTCTTGAGGGATCGCCTGTTAGTTGCTCGTGATTTTGATGCTTGTCACTTGTCGTTCGGTGGCCGCCATCCAAATCGATCGCTGTCAGGCGATAAGCTCGCATGCCTGGAAGCCTTTCAACTTCGCATTTTGACGATGCGCTGCGGAATTGCGCAGTTGGAGCGGATGACCGTAGAATTGATCGTACGATAGAGAGTTCTATCGATCGGCAAGTTTGCTAAACTGATTGAAAGATTGGGTGTCACCGATACTGTCAGCCAGTCGATACATCAGCGTGCACAACAAAAGAACACACGACTTTGGACTGACAATGCCCACTTTCTGCGTGCTTGATGCCACTGTAAGATGTATTCTTTTTCTGAGCGGTTTTGTTGATTGGTTGTTGTAATTTTGGGTACACAGTCTTGTAGTGTAGTTTTGTCGAACAGGTGCATGTCAGGTGAAAAAACAGAATACACAAAAATAGTTGTACATACAAAGAGTGTGCGACAACTGCCAGAGTAGAGTTGTGGGTGAGAGGGGATGAACGAAATATGTAGTATGACATTCCTCAGATTCCAAATAAGGCATAAATGCTTGGCATTTTCGTTCGAATGAATTTGTGATGTTATAAACTCTTCGGAATGTTGTTAGATATTCACGTGAAATGATGGCGTAAACTTGTTGTGTGGTCCAAATAAGATTTCTTTAGAAATAATTTAAGCAGTATAGCGTTTGCAAATTAAAGGGAAAACAGCCTAAAAAAACTATTTTGCTAAATTTTTGTTTTTTATTTGTGTGAAGATCTGACTCACTACTTAAGCAAAACCTTCCCATGAAGGTAGCGCAAACCCAACCGTTTGATGTAAGAATATGGAAGTGTAATGGCCGGTTTTTTACGGAGAAGACACCTCAATATCTTCGTGAGAGCAAAAGCGGATATCCTCACTTACCAAATGGTTTAAATGGGTAGATTGATGCGACTCAGTACGACTACTCTACGACAGTACGTACAGTAAAATCATAAACAGCTGGCACACAAATCTGTGGATGATAGGAAAGTTCACATGCTCGAATCATCGTGCATGAAACGCCAATTGACAGAAAAAGTTTTTTCTAATGGTGGTTGCCCCATCAGCCATTCAGAGTCGGCTTAAAACCGTAAGACCCTCCGTTTGTGGAAAACATCAAAGTGCACACCACAAATAGAAGAAGAAGTTCGGCCAAACACCTAATAAAGGGTGTAAACGCCAGTTATATTTGAAGTGGACGACAAAGCAAACTGGTGTACACCTGCTTTTGAAAAGAAACTGCAGGATGTGTACTAGGGCGGGCCGATTTGAAAATCGCTCATTGCTCTGTGAAAATCGTATTCTAGGGATCAAAATAAGAAACTTTGCCGAAGGAACCATACCTCTAAAACCAATTCTGATGTCCCCCAATTTGGGTCGAACGAAAAATCCCACTTTCACCCATTTAGAGTGCTCCAATCGAGTCCAAATGTATGACCGACCCCCACTAACTTTGGACGGCCGATCCACCCATGCCAGTGGCACACCCCCTGGAACTCCCCTGGGGGGTTCCCCATAAAATCATTTCAAAATATCACCATTTTTGGCCTTTACATGAGATAAGAAACTAAAAAGTTCGACCCAATTTGGGAGACATCAGAATTGGTTTTAGAGATATGGTTCCTTCGGCAAAGTTTCTTATTTTGATTCCTAGAATATGATTTTCACAGAGCAATGGGCGATTTTTTTGCCTCCCCACAAATCGACCCGGCCTAATGTGTACCCTGTATTGGTATACAGATGGCTCCAAGACCCCAGAAGGCATAAAGGCTAGAATATATGGCCCCAAATCTAACCGTTCTGGATCAATGGGTAGTTTTCCTACCATCCTCCAAGCGGTGAAGTATTCCATTTGTCTATGCACAGAGATCAATTTAGACAGGAATCTTCAGAATGAGCGAACTACCATTTTGAGAGTAAGGTGGCACTCAAGGCACCATCATATTGTGCGGTTAAGTCCCCACTGGTTCTTGAGTGTATCGAGAAAGTGAATTGGTTAGGAACACACAGTCGCATCCGCCTAATTTGGGTACGAGGACACAAGGGTATAGCTGGGAACGAAGTAGCGGACGCACTGGAAAGTGGGGCTGTGGCCTTGGCTTTAATAGGCTCCAAATCCTTCTTTCCTATGGGGCAACACACCACCAAGAAGAAGCTCAGCAGTGAAGAGCTAAGGCTAAGGGAGGTTAGCTGGCACCAAACTATGGGGCTATGCCAGACGAAAATCACTAAAAGATGTTAAGAAAACTCATAACACTCCCTTATGATAAATTGAGATTGCTCACGTGCATTCTTACTGGCCATTGCAGATTGCGCGGTCATCTGCACATGATCAGGATATGTTCCACTGACTCGTGTCGTTTCTGCGACCAGTTTCCGGAGACTCCAATACACCATCTTCTTCAGTTTAACGATATAGCGTGGAGAAACAGCAGTAGAAAAGAATATACGCTCAGTTCAATTCAGCTCTATCTTAAGTTGAATAAGGGAACTAGGTTTGCATAGGGTGCTGTGATGAGTATAGGACACAAAGACTATGGGGTCGAAGTACAAACCTCAAACTGAATCCCATCTAATCTAATCTAGTGTTTTTTCTGTTGCACTGATGTGAGCAGGCCACTGTTTTATTTACAGAAGCGGGACGTACTGCATTCGGAAGAGCAAGCTCCTCGCTAGGCAGGTTGTTGGCATTTTTTGCGTACTTCTATAGTACTTGCAATCTCGTTAATTAGTAGCTGCCCCTTGTGTATCAATTACGTGCAATTACTGTCATAAAAGCATCTCTACTGAAGGGTCATCCAGATTACTCTAATTGGCAACGCTTTCAAGCATGTGCTCTATAAAAATCATAAAGGGATGAAATAATTGGAAAATGATTTTGAAACACCAATTAATTAATACTTATAGACATCTACTAGTTAACATTATCAGCTCACTTGACTTTCGGGCGCTCCTTGTTAATGAAGAATGAAATATTTTTCAACTTTATTGGTGCCTTTATTTTTGCTCAAAAAAAACCACGACAAATGCATATTTTTAACCCTCAAATCTTCAACTTTTGTTTTTTAATAAAATCCTATTAACACGAATTAGATAAACAATCAATGGTTTCGCCACTCTGTCAAACTGCCTGTACGTCACGATAATGTGTAATTTATAGTAGCTTCATTAACACCATTTGCCATAATCGAAAGATTTTCCCCAGCGCATGCAAGTCGCAAGTCATTGCACGCACACAAACATAGGCACAAGTTGAAGCGCGGGAATGCTTTATACGAGTATCCATATGGGAGCGATGGTACGCTTCATTGCTTGCAACGCTGTCACTGATGGCCAAGCGATAAATTCATATCTGTCGCATTAATGTGTTGCCTATATTTAAAAATGTATGCCACTGGCCTACGAATCAGTAGAAAATTTAAGGGAATCTCTTAAGCGTAACCAAAAACAATGGCAAACATAAATAAATAAATAAACGCAATACATGCAGGGGCGTGTAGATAAGATGCATCTAATAGTAAAATCGAAAAAAAACAACACCTTTACTCTACCATGGCTTATGTGGAGCGATAGATGTTAAGTATGTATGTATGTAAATATGTAAATATGCTGCCTAATGCCCATGACAACGAAATGGTAAAACAACTGAAATGCGATTAAAAAATGTCAGTAAGTCGTGGTGCAAGCGCTGCGGTTGACGTTTGCTTCGCGCGCCGTGGCAGTCATAGCGGTGCAATCAATTGTAACAATCAACGCGTTCAAATCGCTTCAACATGACGTGGACGTATGTATGTATGTAGATAGATACATTCATATGCAACATCAATGCACACATCCACACATGCAACTGCATTTGTGCCCCTAAAGTCAAACGATTAACAAGAAATGGGCGCGCTTTGAAGGGCCTCCATGGCTGTGAACACACTCGAATATGTACATATGTATGTGCATGCATACAGCCGGTTTCAGTTGCATTATATTGATCAGAAGTGCTGAATGTGCTGACATGTGTTGCACTCGCTTGACAGCCATTCACCGAAAATGGTGAAATGCAATGCCACACCGTAAAGGGTCTCACTGCGCACGTCAATAATTGTAGAAATGCTTCCAACTCTGCGCATAAGTATGTATGTATGTGTGTATGTATGTATGTATCATGGGTCATTGATCAACGTTCGAGCCATGACTATTTAAACGCAAGTCTTTATAGGCAAATATTATACAATTCTGATATAAGTTGAGCCATAAAAAGTGTATTGAGTGCAACAATTCCAAATATTCTAGATTTTTTGTTCAGAAGTTGAGATTTGTCATTCTGAATTTGTCAGTTTCGATAATTTCCAAAGGGCGTAAAAAGGTGTGGCCCGTGCACTTAATGTGTTTCCCTTTACGGTTTTCCACTTCATTAATTTTGTGGAAACTTGCATACAATTTGAAAGCTTGTTTTCGTGTTTTGGTTCATAGACAATTTTAAATAAATAGTGTTAACATTTTAAGGTAGAAAATAAGTATAGAAAATCGAATGGTGGAAAAAATACTTAACTTATAGCGTTTGCCTTTTGGCAGGCAATGGAAAACTTCAAAGCGCTTTTCTGCTTTCAAACAGCTTTTAATACAGTATATATATAATATATAATTGGCGCGTACACCCTTTTTGGGTGTTTGGCCGAGCTCCTCCTCATATTTGTGGTGTGCGTCTTGATGTTGTTCCACAAATGGAGGGACCTACAGTTTCAAGCCGACTCCAGTATAGTTTTTAATAAGAGGTGTTATTTTGATATTCAAAGAAAAATGCTATTTTTAAATACAAATGATCGGAATGTTTATTTCATTATATAGAGGAAGGTATGCCGTCGCCGTTAATAGTGGAAAATAACATCAGGCAAATGACCACCACGAGCACGCTTACAGGACAATATCCTTTTCATGAAATTTTCCTTAACCGAATTGCAAAGTGGCTGCCCTATGCCCTCGATAGCCTCACGAGTTCCATCTTTGAGGGCTTGAATCAACCGTGGGCTGTTGGCGTAGACCTTCTCTTTCACGTGTCCCCAAAGAAAAAATACACAAGGTCACCTCTTCGAGCGAAAACACGGTTCGGAAACTTTTCCCGTAAAAGATCAATGGATTCGTTCCTTATGTGGCACGTAGCGCCGTCTTGTTGAAAATAAACGTTGTGCAAATCAATACCATCCAATCCATCGTTAATCTCGATAGCGCAATCCATTCATCTGTAACACCTGTTATTAGAAAACCCTTTATATTATTAAGCTTCAGCCAAACATTTGACAAATAATATGTTTGCTAATTATGTAAAGTTCCTATTGGCTTTCACCTAATGCTGCTAATGCAAGGCGGCGCAAAATTAATCAGCCTATCGGAAGCTTTATAATTTTGCCACTGGCGTCGTACGTCAACCATATTTTCAACCTTTTGATCAAAAAGTACCGGGAATGTTTAATTGGGAACCGGTCCATATTTCTTTCTTATGTTGGTAGGTACTGTAAGACACACATCTGTCACTTTTTAGCGGCATCGGATCATTAGTGTCTGCCTGTACGTCGCAAACGGCCGGAAATATGGGCAAATAATTCTTCAATTTTGCATGTGATAACGCGCCATCACACCAAGCCCAAATTGTGCTGCATTATTTGACCACACACCACGTAAATACCATCGTGCAGGACCTGATTGACCTAATATGGCCCTGTGCGACTTCTTTTTGCTTCCCAAGTTGAAGTTAGCATTTCGTGGAAGGAGATTTCAGTCGATAGAGGAGATCAAAGAGAATGTGACGAAGGAGCTGAAGGTCATCCCTTCGTCGGCCTACCAGGGGTGCATGGGGGGCTGGGTTAAACGTTGGCGCATGTATGATGCTTCAGACGGGTCATATTTTGAAGTAGATAAAATAAATTTGCCTGAAATTTAAATCTGTTTTGTTTTATTTAACCATTCCCGGTACTTTCTGATCATAGGGTACTTCTGGACTGTTTGTTTGGATGTTTGTGACTAAATCACGTTAGCATGAAATTTTGCACACCGATAATCTTGGACCAGGATGGCAACAAAGGCTCCTTTTATAAGGGAGTTGCCACCTATTAAAAATTTTAAAGTCCAGCCAAATGTTGAGAGTTAAATTTCGAAAACATTTTTGAATAGGGTTTATACCACCTGTTTGTAAAATCAAGTTGAAGTATATTAAAATTGATAAAATTTATTTAATACAACAATATGGTGGTCAAAAGGAAAACTTCATTTCGCATATATCTTGAATAGATTATCTTCTCTATACGTTTTTATTTGTATTTAGTTAAATAAATTAAATAACGTTTCTTCTTTATTTGCTTATTCGATTTCGAATGTTTGCGATGATACAATAATTATTTTTACATTAAATTTTAATTTACTACTAACAATAGTTATATTTAGTTTATATTGTTTACAATTTATCTATAAGTGTCATAATTTTTAGCCACATTCCATAATTCAGCTATATTGTCCAGGTCTCAGCAGTTCCAGGCGTTACGCAACCACGAAAGCTGTTATGTGCCAATGTATGGCTTTCCTTCAATTTTACTCTCTTGTGTTAACTTCAGAGATTTATATTTTTAGTTTTAAGGTACGCGGTTCTTACAAGGTTATTCTTTAGAGAGATCATAGGTCACGTTCAATATGACGTAAAATTTGCAACATTAGAGACGTGCTATGCCCAAGGAATTTTGAAATCATTTAAGTTAAACGCCACATTTCAAAATCCTTAGTTTTTACATATCAGCAACTTTCAGTGCCAAACATTTCACACCGTATTGAGTAGACGCGCATACACCCAGGAACTTTATTAAACGAGTTTTATGTTTGATGTTAAAATCATGGCAGCTGAAGATTTTCTTAAGTTTGCAGAAAATTGGTCTTTTAGTTCTATTCTTGTCTTTATTTCAGGCGATACGTCCCAGTTCTCGTTGACCCAACAATCAAGGTATTTGCAACTCGATACTTTTTCTACCGGTTCGTCATTTATCATTAGCGCACAAGAAGTGGCTTTAGGTTGCCCGCTGTAAAGTTTGCCCGCCTATAAAAATAACTATCTTACAGCCTGCCTAGACTTATGCTATTCAAATTTGAGGATATAGAAAGTCACTGAAATGTTGAAATTTTACAAAGATATCAATCGAAAACTCTTTCCTCCATTGTAAGCGCGCCTTGGTTTATTGCTAATGCCGAAATTCATAAAGACCTTAGAGAACCTTTCATAAAAGATGGCATACAAAAATTAAGTAATCGATCATATCCATAGACTACATTATCATCCTAATCACTCATCTTTAAATTTGCTAAACAATAACTTGAACTAATAGAAGACTGAAAAGATATCATTTCAGATCTCCCAGCTAGAGTTTAAAGCTATTAATTGTAAAAACATATCTTAAGGGATCCATCCAGTTGTCTAGAGCTCGAAAATTTAGGGCATTTTCAGGAAATTTTTTTTTACAATAAAAAAATTAAAAACAATATCGAAATTTTTTAGACTTTTCTTAACTTCGTCTACATACAAAAATAAAAAGGAATTTTTTTTTTAAAATTTTAATAATTTAAAAAATGGCGCTGAAGTTGACTCTGCCGAAAAATTGGGCCTGGACGGTGTGGTCCATTTTGACTCTTCTAAATATCTGAAACACAAAACCTAAAAAAATTATTAATCAGTATTACTGTCGCTATGCTCCGTACAAGAATAAAAAAACATTGTCAAAATGTCGCGGGTTTGAATTTGACTTTGAAAAAATCGGTTTTTTTTTAAGTTTTTAATAAAACAAATACGAAAGAATGATATATGATGATGAATATGATTCTAGTACGGGCGATGGCCATTGATGTTGTGAAGAACATACATATTTAAATTTCGGTTCGGTTGAACATTTTTTTGGTTTTTTTTTTTGACTACAGCAAGCCAAAACACGTCGTTTCAAGATAAATGAGTTTAAAGTTTAAAGTTACAGCTCTCTACCTAGTTAATGGGCTGTAGAAGCTATAATATTGGGAATTTCCGCATGAAAATTTCACAGTGTATTCTTAAGATACTATACTTTCGAAATATTGAAAAAACAAATTTGAAATTTCCCTTTAAGTAAAAAAAATTGTTAATTTTAAGGCAGGCATAAATTAAGTGTGTTTTTATGTTAACTTCAATTGGTGACGTTATTCTATAAAGTTTGCAGCTCATGAATACTTTTTGCTCACGCCATTGACCTTTAAGCCTTCGTGTGGGCTCCGAAGAGCTTCTTGGCGTATTTTTGCGGTGTAGGTGTTAAAAAGGAGGGTGGCTCACCCCTGCCTTATGCCTTCAAGGATATGTATTGCTTTGGCATTTTCATCGCTCACTCTAACCTGCGCCATTTGGTTCCAATAAAGGTTTTTCAAGTCACGTTATTAAATAACTAATAACACATAATTAAAATAATTCACTGTGGGTGTTGAATGAAAGAAATGTGTGAAAGAAAAATATGACTAGACGTCTACAATATGCCAGGGAATATATCCAGCGCAATAATGGCTTCCGGACACTGTATTTTTTGCAGGTAAATCCAAGTTAAATATATTTGGGTCGGATGGGCTAAGTAAGACGGTAAAGTTCCATGCTTTATGGAGGCAGCGTTCTGGTGTAAAGAACAATGCGTATGAAAGGTAAAAGTTGATATTGTCTCTATTGGCGGAATAAGCAACAAATTGGACTACCTAATGATAAAGAAAATAGTTTGACTTAATCTGCTGCGAAATTGGATAAAAAATTGTTGGAACACCAAATAACAAATAATTAAGGAATATTTCTTTTAACACGTCAAAAACGTGCTGCCGCATCGTCTATTTTTCAGACTTCGACCACGTTGAACACCTTCGGGCGTACTTGGTCTTCATGTACATTACGTGAGCGCCACGTCAATTGTAAAAATTTGATTAAGGTTGCTCTTCTGGATATAAGGGAAAATATACCGCTCGTTGTTAAAAAAACTTAGTACACTCAACTCTTTTTTTACACGATAGATACGTTCCTTAGAAAAGCGTGATAAGACATCGTGCAAGAAAGGACATACATACGTCATGTAGTAAATTTGGAAATATGTTCCACAACTTTAAAAAATTGTGTAAGGTAAAAAAAAATCTTTATATTTTCTCAAAACACTGTGCAAAAAAAGTAATAATGAAATCAGTATTACAGAAGTTTTTATGAAACAAAAACAAAAATCTTTTTTATTACAAAATAAATAAATAATGTATATTATTGAACAGTGGAAATTCAATCCATAAATATAAAATATATAAGAATTCAAATTGAAATTAGCAAAAAACTTCATTTTTGCAACTACTCATCGCTACTTGATAACAGACGTTCATATTTATTACGGATGTGCCAACGTTTAACCCAGTCCTCCATTCACCCCTGGTAGGCCGACGAAGGGATGGCCTTCAGCTCCTTCGTCGCCTTCTTTTTGATCTCCTCTGTCGACTGATATCTCCTTCCACGAAGTGCTAACTTCAACTTGGGAAACAAAAAGAAGTCGCACAGTGAAAGATAAAAATTAAATTTTTTTTTGTTGTTATCTAAATTGCACACGTTTTTACAGAAGGAAATAATGAAATTTGTAAGCAAATATTATATTATTGCTTACGACTTTATTCGAATGAAAAAGCAAAATCAAGACATGCAATAGAAATGAGAGCGTAAGTCTAAAATGCTAAATGCGCCTCTCAATGGTTGTACCTTAGTATATTTTTATCATGCATAGAAGTGCATACTCCTGAGCATCTCCAACTGTTAATTCTAAAATCAACACCAACTAGATAATTACTTATCACTGCAGAAGTTTGCGTTTCCGATTTCCATATTTGCTAATGAAAGTCCATTCCTCGCCCAACATGTCGAAGGACTTCCTTCATAACTTTTCATACTTCTTTTCCGTCTCATGCGATATAATCTAAGGTACATGCAAATTAAATGGCGCACAAGTGCTATAAAAAATCTGCGGCATAAAAATGCCAACTGTCAATATAATGCCCAGGGATAAAGCGGCACACAGATACATGCATACATATGGAAATAAATACATTAATAAGGGGTGAACGTAAAGTTGTTGCTACACACTTGATATGTGGCTGCCACACATGCGATAATTAACAGCGTAAACGCAATCGCTTAAAACAATTTTCATTTGTAAAACAATCGCAAAATAACCTACAACATGCACTCATAACTAAGTACGTACACACAACAACAACAACGAAAACAATAGCAGTCGCAGTAGCCATAAAGAAAGCCAACAATAAATTGTAATAATAATAACAACAAGCAGTTATGGCAGTTGCGACAGCAATCAAAACAGTGTAGCTATTATTACAACAACAGCAATAGGAGTAGATCTGCAATCACCAACAGTAGCCGCCAAGACGAAAAATGTAATAGCCACTGACTGCCAACTGCCAACTGCCAATTGCCAATTGGCATCTGCCGTCCGCCTGCATAGCTAGGCTAAAGACTAGATCTGAAATCCCGGCGATTTCGGCACAGGCGGTGCTGGTGCACATGCGTAATAAGCACCTCTCAAACTGACATCACAATAAAATGTCATGATATGCCCCCATGGGTGTAACTAAATTTTCGAGGAGGCCGCACTGGCAGCAACCTTTCGTGAAGAGAAAAACAAGAAAACCTTAAAAACAAAACAAAACAAACGAAAAAACAACAACCAAAACTGCAAATAGCCTATACACGAATAAGCGCCAGTTAAGCGTACACCACCAAACGGGCGTAGTCGGCTGCCAGCAAATGAGCTGTGGCACTTGTGCCTGCCACAGAAACAAATAAGCCGTCGGCACCGTTGTAGCGGCACACAACACAGCAGTCGGGTAGCGAGTCATCGCCAGTCCAACAACACTTTGTCTGGCCGGATTTCGTCTATAAAACGTCTCACGTTACAATTAAAATCAATAAATCGACACTAAAATCAAAACAGAGCAAAATAGCGGAGATCAGTGTAGACGTAGACGTCGCGAAAAGCCACATGGAATGCGGCCGCCGCACCGTCAGGATTGCATGCTCGAGCGGCTAGTTGTGGCGTGCGTGCCGATTATATCGCCACAATTGGCGAACTTCATCTCTTACAGACAAAGGCAACAACAAGAACAACAGTAGCAATAATAAGAAACAAAACTAATAAACAAAAACAACAACAAAAACTGTAAACCCCACAATGAACGTACTCTAAGTGAAGCGCTGACGCTGACGCCAATGAAGATGATGCGATGAGGCTGGCGGTGATGTTGGCAATGGTTGCCGCAACAATTCGTGCTTCTCTACTACTTGTATACGAGTATATAGGTATGTATGCATGTATGTATGTACAAAGCTACTAACTAACGACTATAACTTGGCAGCAACAAACATTCCATCGTCATGCCACATGATGCCAAAGCGCCTGGGCTGTGCGATAAAATATAAAATTTTATTACAATTTAATTCACAATAATTACAGCCTGCCAGTTTTTGTTTTCATTCGTATTATTTATTTGCATCAACTAAGGGTTAATACGGCAAAGCAATACACAAGTGAGAAAAAGACAAGAAAAAAGTGCATTGTAGAAAAAAGGCAAAATAGCGGAAAGCAGCATGGCACGAGTAAAATAAGACTAGCTAAGAGGCAAGGAAGTGATGGGCTGCAAGTTACTAGTGGCAAGTAAACATGGGCCCTTAGTATGTATCTACATACATACATTCTTATATATATTTTGCTCTGTTTTAAGGCAATACGCAGCACAGTTTTCCACACTATGATCATAAAACTGAGAGTGCGTTAACAAATGCTGCGCTAATTTATAAATTCAAACGAAATAATTAGCGTTGCAATGCACGAGGAAGTACGCAGTACAAATACGAGATACCGTTAGCGCAAGCCCTTATATGAAACTTAAATGCTTACTGAGAAGAACTTAGTGATACACACTTCACTGCTAGATCCACATAAATGTGTAGGTATGTGCATGTATGTAGCTATGTATACAAAAGGTGGCGCAAAATTATTCACCTTAACTGTCGGAAGATTTAAAACTTTTGCAAATGGCATCGTACAGTCAATCATATTTAACACATGTGAACTAGACAGTATACTGCTACCAAACTGATAAGCGATGAAGCGCGTGAAGCGCGTGAAGGTCAAAATAAAGATTTCCATCACTCAAAATAATGTTTTTGATTTAGTACGAGTAAAAAAGTATTTTAGTAAAAAAGTTATGGAGCCACCTTAGCCGAATGGGTTGATACAAGACTACCATTCGAAAATGGCCGGTCTCGAATCTCCGGGTATAAAACACCAAATGATATGTAGAAAAAGTTGTTTCTAATAGTGCATGCAACGGCAAACCTCCGAGTTTATTTTTGCTATTAAAAAGCTCCTCATAAAAAACCATCCGCCGTTCGGAGTCGGCTTAAAACTGTAGGGTCATCCATTTGAGGAACAACATCAAGATGCAAACCACAACTATGAGGAGGAGATTGCCCCATTATATTTATTATATATAAAAGATGTTCAAAAACAAAATTGGATAATTAATTTTACGCCACCTTGTACTTAAACAAAAATACTTAATAAGCAGCTTACAGATTGTACTAGTGTCACTTACCAAACCACTTACCACTTACTCTTACTTACTTACTTAGGCTTCTTTAGAAGAAAGACCACAAAAGGTAATACAAAATGCAGTTTCTAATTCCCAAAGCTGAACTTATCGCATAGTTACAATTATATTCTCGCCTGCAACGTAGCCAATGACATCATAACCACAATTTATCAGTTAATCAGAAACCACGGCGGCCACCACAAAGAATTTTCGCGTCCAAACTTAGCAATCCAGAATACAATGTATGATTGAACGTATACTGGGTGGTTGTTTGAGTTGGTAGGCCAAGAGATGTCTTCACATAGATGTCCTCCAAGGTATTACGAAAAACATTTATGACTGCGTAATCTTAATTCCTTAACTCTGGTAACATAACTATTTTTCAACCCTGAAATCGTAATGAAACGTTTAGGAGATGTATAATATTTAACTGATATTATCTGTAACTTTAATTAATTATTTTACTTGTACTTAATTATGGATTGAAAAGTTATACTTAGAATTAAAGTTTAAACTTAACATCAAATAGCAGAAATTTTTATTTTTATTGCAATCATTAGTTAAGATAATTAAAGCTAATTTCTTCGGTAAATTCTTGTTTTTTATAATTGCAAATTTAATTGTTTCCTTTATAATCTTTATTGGACACAAAAATGGAAAGAGGACCTTTACACAAAAGGTAGCAAACAAACAAATATTGGAGAAATAACAATTTGTTCACATAAAATATATTCTCAAAAGAAAGAAAGTTGGAAAGACGCCTACGGGAAATAGTACAATTCAGCAAGACCATTGTTAAGAAGAGTAAGCGTGACCCTTTTAAGCCCTGTCTAGCGATAGTGCTGGAAATAGATAAAAAAACACAGCATCAATATATAGTCCGGGAGCCAGTGATCGATTTTGGACTGCGTTTTAACACAGTTAAATTCTTGACTATACTTGTGATATAGTTTTCATGAATAACGAAAGTGAACGTCAGCTGGCGCACCCGCGGTGGGTGTGATTGTGGGAGGATACGAAACGTGTCGAAAAAAATTTCTACCAACTCATTTTATACCGGCTGAAATTTTTTTTGTTTAGGGTTGACATTTAGCAGAATACAAAAAAAATACTCAGCTGCGCGGGAGAGGGGGAAAACACGTCAGCTGAACAGGTGAACTTGTAAAAAAATTGAAAAGTAAAACTACTTTATGCCGATTGAAATTTGTTTACACAATTTTTAGTCCGGGAGCCAGGGGTCACTTTGACCTCATCATTTCATGCCGACTGATTTTAATACTGAAGGCAGACACCATCCAATGAATGACGAAACTACCATTCAGCTGGTCCAGGAGCGGTGAGTACATGCGTGTGATGCTGCGAAACGTGTCGAAAAAAATTTTTAACAACTCATTTAATACCGGCTGAAATTGTTTTTGTGTAGGGTTGACATTTAGTGGAATAAAAAAAATTGTCAGCTGCGTCGTAGAGGGGGAAAATACGTCAGCTGAACAGGCGAACTTGTAAAATAAATTAAAAATTAAAGCTACTTTGTGCCGATTGAAATTTTTTTACACAATTTTGGACACATATGAAAATATAATAATGATGGTCAGCTGCGTTTATAGCGGTGGGAAGACCATCGGCCGAAGCAAAAATGTATCATTCCAAACTTGGCGAATACGATGGATGTGAGAGCAATTCGACGTTCAATTCATGTGGTACGTTGCCGTGATGAATCAAAATTTCTTTCTTTGCCATATGCGGAAGCTTCTTTGCGATTTCTGCCCTCAAACGCTCCAATAATGCTTTATAATATTCACTGTTGATGGTATTTCCCTTCTTAAGATAGCCGATGAATATTACAGCACGCACATGCCAAAATAGGACGAGGTTCGCCAGTTGCTGTCCACTCAGATAACGATCGTTTTGTTTTCGGAATGAATTGATGGATCCACGTTTCATCCACTGTCACATATCGATGCAAAAAATCCGGTTTATTACTTTTAAACATGGTCCAACACTGTTCAGAATCATCAACTCGTTCTTGTTTTTGGTCAACATAGTACTTTTGCTATCTAACTCACGCTACTTCAGTTTTCAATTACTCAAACGATTTTGTGGATTTGTTTAATGTTTTCTGGTGTTACCGCCTCATTTGGACGTCCGCTGCGTTGCGCAACATCTGTGGCTCTACGACCACGTGTGATAGTCAGCAATTCATCGTTTTATTGTTGTTTATGATGGGATGGAGCCCCATAACACTTTTCAATCCATTGCTTCGCGTGAACGGTATTTCCCCCATCAAGAAATAGTGAGAAATTAAAACACGAAGTTCTTTTGATACATTTTTCGAAGGTATCGTCACTCTTAGCAAAATAACTCACGAACTAATGAATAGAAAATCATGAAATTTTAACAGCTGAATGATTTTTATATGGTTAGTAGGTAGGTTTGGCAGCCGCATCGCACATAGAGACGACGATTCCACTTAGACCACGAGATGGGTCCATTGTAAGCCGCGGGGGCTGGGCTACACATCGCTTTCCATATTAAATCATCCTGAGCTTTTGACAAAGCGTAAAAGGTTGTTGATACCTAAAGTGTATAGATTATCTATATTCGTTAAGAAGTAGGATTTTAAAAATCGGTTCCTGCTCCTGGCTAGAGCTGGGAATTTGAATTTTTTCCAACTCCTCCTCATTTCTGCAGCTACGACAGAAATCATGTACGTACACGCCTAATCTCCTTGCATGATTTCCTATGAGACAATGTTCTATGAGGGCCCCTACTAAGGTCCAGACGTACGGACAGACGTAAATTTAGCCTTGGCCATGTTTGCCTACCAATTTCACAGGTGTTAACGCTAATCCATCTTTGATTTGTAGAATCGATTAGTGCATCCGTAATAAGAAGCTTACAAGGAGCGAGAGGGATCTCCATAAAATTACTTATGGTATGCCTGGCATACAGGTACCTTCTCTTGCAAGTTGGTCTGCCCTCCAGTTTCCTGGTATATCTCTGTGGCCTGGAACCCAGCATAAGATTATACGATATTGCTTGACCATCTCATTTAGAGATTGGCGACCACGTAAGACACTCCTTGATGTTGTTTGCAATGCATCCAGGGCTGGTAGGGTAGCTTGGCTGTCTGATAGAATGCAGATATCCGTTGATGATATTCTGTTTATCTGTAACCATTTTAAGGCTTCATGAATAGCGTTTATTTCCGCTTGAAAAACACTATAAAGATCCGCTACTCTAAAGGATTTACTAATAGAAAGCTCTTCGCAAAATAAACCTGATCCTACACCGGAGTCCATTTTAGATCCGTCCGTGTAGATCTTAACGGGTGTGTTGGGTAATGGATCTTCTTCTAGCCATTCCAGTCTAGAAGGGATTTTCATTAGGAAATTCCTTTCGAAGCTAAGAATGGGAGAGTGATAATCACAGTCACTGGGTATATCCGTGTAGGAATCTAAGATGGTTGAATGTCCATGTGTGACAGTTCTCCATTGTGAGCTCGCTTTGAGCCTTAAAGCGGAGCAGGCCGCTGAGTATTTGCAAAAGAGATCTACAGGTAGGGGTGGCAGATGTCATAAGATATCCAAAATCTGCTCTGCGTCGTCACATTATCAAGGTACTGCTCTCTTATGCCCCATTGTATCTATCGTATTTAGCCTGGTCGGTTGTGGTCTTCCTCTAGCTTTTGTTGGCTTAGCTATGTTCAAGGCGAGTTTGACGATGTGGTCTTCGTCTCTATACATTACGTGTCCGTATCATCTTAGCTTGCCTTCTCTCTCTCTCTCATTTACTTCAAACTTGTTGTTACTGTTATTGGCTGCCCATTAATACAGAGATCTACTATTTTCTCTTCGCCCAACCGTATGTGCAGATATTCGATTTCTTCACATTTATGCGCACTCCGTTGTTTGTCAATATTTCATTCAAAGTGTTCAGTTTTCTCTCCATACAAGTGGATACCTCATTAATTATGACTATATCGTCCACGAAAAGGATATTCCACGGCGGTTTGTCTTGAGCTTTAGCTGTCAGATGATCCATAGCAATGTTAAAAATCAACGGGCTGAGTATTGAACCTTAGTGCACACCGACCATCACTGAAAGTTTTTGCGTTAGTCCACGAGGTGTACATACTTGCGTGATGGTTTCGTGGAACATGCCTTGAATCAGGTTGATGTATTGTTTTTGTATTCCTTTGGGTATTAAGGACAGCTATACTAATTGCCCAGGTACCTTATAGAAGGCCTTCTCTAGATCTACAATAACCAGATGCAGATTTCTCTTCCTACCGCGGAATTTCTTCGTTAGTACCTCAATTAAATAAATAAAATTGAACAGAGATGTTGTGCTTTAGCGCCGCAAATTTTCACGAAACCTATTATTGCTTTAACCTCAAATAATAAACAAAATCTAAGTAAATAAAAATCTTGACTGTTGACAGCGTAGCGAAAAGCTAACAAAAGTCGAAAATAGAAAGACAACAAAAAAATAATACAAATGTTAAACAAATATGCAAGTCAAATAGAAATATTCGTCGCTCGTAAATCATTCAAAAACGTTCCCACACAATATGTATGTGTGTGTGATATATTTGTTAGCACGTATAGATATTTGGGTAACTGTGGAACTACACTAGCGTGTGGGCAACAATTTATGCCATTTTACGTTGAAGGCATCAACTCACTCATCTGTCGATTTGTGCCAACTTCAGCAGCCACATCCACAATGTTGGATCAAACCAAGGAGTTGCATAATGGAACGAACGTACAAGTACAAGTATGCACGAGTTAGTATATTGTTAGTATATTTTGAAAATGTGTTCATTTGAGTGCTTGTGCAAACACACATTTTGTTTGTAGAGGAATTAACATAATTTTATTGTCTTAACACAAATTTCATGAAGCAACCGTAGGAAAACAATATGCCAAGTCAAATCTTGTTAGCTGACTATAAGTAGAATTCATCTCGAACTAATGTATCTATGTACACATAAACATTATTAAGCACTTACATACTCACATATGGATGCAAATGTCGCTAGCACAGCACCAGAATTAGCATATGGGTCGACATGCAACACGGTTACTATCCACATACATACATACATACACACGGTAGCATGAAGCAACTATTGGCTGAGTAATTTGTATTCTTAAAAACAGTACAAATTATTCTGCCAAAACTATTACAATTCAAAACTACTTAAAAAACTTTCCTCTTCTTATTCTGCGCTTGCATTATAACTATCCAATCAATTTCGGCTGAGTTCAGCAACGCGCAGATAAGCCCGGAAAATTTGAATACAAATATTATTGCAATATATTCGGCAAAAAATATGAAAAACATATGTAGTTCAATTATAATTCGACAGATTTCAATAGGAAGACCCGACTTGGCTGAAAATGTATATAATTTCAGATCACCAAATCAGTCATCGGCTTTAACAAGTTTTCCTTTTCCGAACTGGATAAAGAAACAAAGCGAATGGGTCTGGTGGTAAAGAAGAACAAAACGATGTACATACCTCTTACAAACAATCGGCGCAATCGCGTGTCGGCACCCACATCATTGTTCACAGTTATGAGTTTTGAGGTTGTAAGAGACTTCGTCTATCAAGGAACCAGCATTAACATCCACAATAATATCAGACTTGAAAGCCAACGGAGAATCTGTCTTACCAACAAGTGCTACTTTGGATTAAGTAGGCAAATCCTCTCTTGAAGAATAAAACTAACTCTTTATAAGGCTCTCATCATGATAAATTTTTTCCAATGGCACAAATGATTGGACGATAGCAACGTCCGATTAAGTGTTGTGCGGAAGAGAAAGATTCTTTGCACCTTAAGAACGGGGAGTACCGTAGGTGATGAAAGAATGAGCTGTATGAGCTTTGCGACGGCAAGGACTTAGCACAGCGAATAAAGATCCAGCGGTTGGCTGGGTCATATTGTCCGAATGGATACAAACGCTCTGGCTCTGAAAGTAATCGATGCGGGACCAGCTGGTGGTAGCAAAGGAAAAGGAAGACCTCCTATGCGACGGAAATATCAGATAAAGAAGGCTTTGGCTTCCCTTAGTGTGTCCACCTGGCACCGATTAACACGAGAAAGAAACGACTGGCGCGCTTCATTAAACTCGGCCAAAATCGCTTAAGCGGTTATCGCGTCTATGAAGGAGGAGAAGAAGAAGCAAGCAGTCTTTAAAAACAGCAATTAAAACTAGCAAGCAAGAAAATGTAATGACAATTTGCGAAGAAGCTGATGGGACTGATGATTATCCTCTGGGTGGTATTATCCAAAGCAAAAAGCGTACAAACGCGCCAAGCTACTTATCTGCCAAGGTTGCGCAAAATTATTACGAGAAGTCGTTTTCTCAAAGATCTGAAAAAGTGCTTTAATGAAGGCACATTCCCAAGGTGGTGAAAAATGCAAACCCCTGTGATTTGCCTAAGGGCAACTGCAAACCAGGTAAACTCGTATCTTAACGACCGATATGGGCGAAATTCTTCAGAGAATTACTGCGACAGAATGTCATCTTTCGCAGAAGATAAAGGCATTTTGTCTACATACCAGTTTGGCTACAGGGAATTTTGTTCAACAGTGGTTGCTATCAAATACGTGATAGACTTAGAAACAGAAGCCTTTGTAGGCAAGAGATGGTGTGGCGGGAAAAAAGAATACTATGTTGTGGTAAGTCTGGACGTTAAACAAGGTATAACACAACTTGATGGAAGCGTATACTAGAAACCCTAGGGCGGCCAGTTATATTACCAGAACAATTGAGAGCTATTTTACGGACTGTGAACTAGGGTTTAGAAGCAACAAAGGCATTGACGAGTGTATTATGTCAGCAGACGTCCCAGCAGGACCAGTTTTGGACCCACTACAATGGTACCTATTGTATAATGGTGCTCTAAGACTGGATATACTCCCTAGAGCCAAAGTCATTGGATTCGCGGATAATATCGTGGTGTCAAAACAAATTCAAGAAAATGAGAGGATCGCCAGCAAATCAGTACGTAGAATCAAGGCTTGCTTGACGACCATGAATTCGGAATTGGCTGAGCACAAAACTGATGTTGTTCTAATAATTAACAGGAAGGTAGTAGAATAAATGAACGTGAATGTTGGGATTGTAGCTATCAATTCAAAACTCGCTACGAAATAGCATAAAGCTGATGATTGATAGTCGTTTAAATTTAAAAATGCTTCTAGAACAGACAGTGAAGAATGCATCGAGTGTACAGTTCTATCTGGCACGAATAATGCCAAACAACGGTGGCTCTAGGTTAGGTTAGGTAGTGCTGGCTGATCTGTAAAAAGATCTGACCTAGATCTCTAGGGGCCATTGTGTTACTCTAGGGACCATTGTGTTACTCTAGGGTCCATTGTATTTGAAGTCGAAGACATTATTGGAGCACAAAAATACTATATAGTAGGGTAGTCAGCTCGATCCTTTTGTGCGTCGCACCGATCTGGGCTGATGTATTGAACATAAATGGCGGACTATCTAGCAACTTCTGCACAACTTCTGACGACGCTTCCTTCCTCATTGCAGGACTAGTCCCGGTGGACATTTTGCCAAAAAACAAAATTAAGAGAGCATACCCTATGATCAAAAGTACGGGGAATTTTAATTTACTAACGTGTGAACCGGTCCATAGTTTTCACATCTGTCACTTTTTAGCGCCATCGGCTCATTAGTGCCTGCCTGGCGTGGCCAGAAATGTGGGAAAAGAAATCCTGGATTTTGCATGATGATAACGCGTCATCGCGCCGAGCCTAAATTATGCTGGATTATTTGACCACACACCAAGTAAATACCATCGTGCAAGAACCGTGATTCACCTGATATGGCCCCGTGCGACTTCTTTTGGGTTTTCCAAGTTGAAGTTAGCACTTTGTGGAAGGAAATTTCAGTCGACAAAGGATATCAAAGAGAATGCGACGAAGGAGCTGAAGGCCATCCCTTCGTCGGTCAACCAGGGGTGCATGGAGGACTGGGTTAAACGTAGGCACATGTGCGTTGCTTCAGACGGGTCATATTTTGAAGGAGATAAAATAAATTTACCTGAAACTTAAATCTGTTTTGTTTTATTTAAACATTCCCGGTACTTTCTGATCATAGGGCATATAAGGATATCGGAGCACAGCACGCCATCCGAACGGCGGATGGTTTTTCATGAGGAAAAGCATGCGCTACAACTAAGGCTACGCTTAGCCTTCATAATAACTTTGTGTTTCGAAGTATTATGAAAAGAAAAAACACAATGCGCATCTACTTGTCAGATCAAAGTACATCCTTTAGCTACCTGATATTCATATACATATCTACTTATGTAAGTGCAATATTTATGACCTTTTCTTAGATGAACTGTTGAGTAGCTGCGCGTTTTCAAAAACTTGGTTTCACGCGCTTATACGTTTTGAAGTAATTTCGGTTAATGGCGTAATAGGTCAGCGTTCTGCATCTGTTCCATCGCCTATGAAGACAGTTTCTAAATGGTTTGAATGAATCTAGTGTTTTCTATAGCACCATCACTATTTATATGGCTGGGTACTTACGAATATGTGTACGCACTTGTAATACTTACAACAATCCGAAGTTGAGCAAAGCTGCGGGTGTATGGCTGAGTGCGTTTGCTGATGGCATGCATGTGGCAATGAAACTATTCAGCATCCACATATGTACGTGTATGCGTTCAAGCGACCTGTTGTGAGCTTCAGAGTTGCTTGCTTGAGGCACTTAAACTTTGGCGAAGTTGTCGACGATGATGTTGCAGATGTGCCATGAACACGCGGCAATATTGAATTGTTGCACAGACCGTTAGGTTGCAATATACTTGCGGCTATAGACAACACATAAGCGATAAAATTATGCAGTGCAACGCACTGAGCCAAGTTAGCCGGAAGAAGATGGCACTCTGCAGATTTTACAAGAGAAAAAATATTAAATATATGTAAATAAATTAGTTGACGATATTTGCACGGAAGGGTGGAAGAAGAGGAAGGCAAAACAATGCGGAAGATGACACTTGTAGTACGAGGGCACAGGCATCTATAATGCCACACATATATGTGTGTATGTGTAGATGCATACTTTCTATATTCACATGGGCAATGCTTGCCACGTGCAAAAATGTTTGCATGCAGCAATATGTCAGCAAATGTGTCAACAAATATATATGTGCGTATATATTTATATATATATATATCTATATAGGTATATGTGTAGCTTTGATTTTAGCCGCTTACAGCATTCGCTTTGAAGTGTTCAAAAACATGCCGCAAACGTTTTACCAACCAAACAATCGATGGGACACAACTTGAATATGATTTGTTGATACATACATACATATGTATCTATGTCCTCATACTCAAGCACATTAGCACACACGCACGCACAATGAAATTGTCAAGTTGACAAATAAATTTGAAGTTCTTAGCAAGATTTACTTATGCTAATGACAAGCGGACATATTGAGCGGCATGAATGCGCCTGCGCATTCAACACAATCGACCAAAGCGTGAGCGCGACGGTGAAGGGTAAGACGGCGTTACAGGATGCGAATTCATATAAGTACATGTGGTCATATGTTTGTATATCTGGTATGTCAAGAGTTTTTAGTCATTTGTTCACCCATTTTCTCCACTTTTGCCGCAATTATTCATATTTATTTGAATTTCTGCGCGCTGTCGTGTTGATGATAAATATTCCCATGCTGGCGAAAACGCATAACTCATCCTGTTCGCATGCACATCCTCCTTAAGAGGCTAACGTGTACAATATTTGATTTTCGTCGCCGGTCACCCAAAGTACAAAAATGTAACCACGTACATGTATCAGTTATATACGAGGTATGGCCATCAAACAACTGGGCTGTTGCTATTAAAACATTTCAATTTATACCACTCCTCCATCCCGGTAACACAACATGGAAATCTTCGATTGGTCGATACAGTGCTGAAAATATACTGCCGTCAGCTCCTCTAGCAAGCGCCCTTTTTCACAATTTCAATGTATCTACACTTCCTTTTAATCCAAATTTTACCTCAGGGAACAGAACCGCAAGGTCCTGCATATAATGTGGATGGTCTAATACTTTAATTTTGCACTTGGCTAGGAAACCTCTTGACAGAGATTGCTGAAAGAGCTGTCGCACTGCCTTGGTGAATAACTCCTGACTTATTCGTATACAATTTGAAAACCTTTCTTTCATGAAAGAAAAATCTTTAGGTAATACTGTTGGCTAATATTGTGACCTTCAAAAGCATAGTAAGCTCTATTATTTTATGAAAATTACCACAAGCGTGAAAGTAGTACTGTTGACTAATAACTAGAGAAACTACTTCAGGAAACCAATTTCCAGAAATATCGAAAAAATACCACCATCTTTATTATTTTTGTGTAGAATCATTCATGGCATTTATGTTTTAAATATAATCTCTTTCAAAAGTTGGCCACAACTGCGCCGTAATTCAGCCATCACTAAACCCCAATCTTTAATGACTGACTGGAGGACTTGGGTCGATATCTCATGAATAACTTGGTAATGTTGGCTTCTAATGCACCAATCGAAGCTGGTTTATCCACAAAGCATTTAGACTTTACATACCCACACAAATAAAAGTTCAAAGGAGTGATATCACACAATCTTGGTGGCAAATCCACTGGTCCGAGAAACGACGACGCCGTAAATCCATTGTTGCACGGGCTGAATGGCAAGTAGCACCGTCTTGTTGAAACCAAATGTTATGGAGATGACGGGCTTAAATTTTCGGTATCAAAAGGTCGTTTATCATGGCGCGATAGCGTTCGCCATTTACTGTTATATTAGCGTCAGCCTCGTCTTTGAAAAGAAAAGTGCCGATGATTTCTCCAGCACATCGGCCACACCAAACGGTGGCTGTTTTTGGATGGCTTCGGGTTGCTCTTCAGAACAAATACGGCATTTTTTCTTATTCAGCCAAAAACACAGGATGGTTATGTATACCATCAGTTGGCCTGAGCGCGCGATGACCACTTTTCACAGAGCGTCGATTTGCGTAATACAATTGTACTCTTTGCAAACGTTGTTGAGACGTAAGTCTTTCCATGATCAAATGTTTTTTTTCTGTTGGGACAGACTAGCAAGTACAATACTCAGATAACATTAGGTCCATTGTAGTTTTTAATTTTCTTAAAATCTACCCGGCCTCTAAAGGAAACTGGGTAGATCTTCTGGTTCAAAGAAGCCAAGGACGTCGCTTCTTAACACATCAGTGTTAAAGACTCCTGATTCGAGCGGAGGGCATGCAGATGCACAGAATGCTGCCTACAGTCCCTTCTGCTTAATGACAGGAGGATCTGCGACAGTCAGTCGGACATGACAGGTAACATCAGTTTTGTCAATCTGCAGCTTCTCTCAGCCTGTCAGGCTGCTTTGTGGGTTAAAGTAAACCGTTTGCTTATTGCGGCTTTGATGGCTGAAGAGGTAGTGGCAGAACGGGCTCCGGGTCTCAGAGCCCATCCTAGCTAAAGAGTCAGAGATCTCGTTACCCGCGATACCCATGTGTTCCGGGACCCATGTTAGCATCAGGATATTATGTCTACCGACATAGTTCAGCTTGGATTTACAGGACTCGACTACCCTTGAAGCTGTTAGAGGGTTGTCTAAGGACATGAGCGCAGCATAGCTATCACTGTAGACACATATCTGTTTCCACAACAAAGTCCATGGTTTCCTGAACAGCATACTCATCTGCTTGATGAAATGTCAATGAATACTGAAAAAATGTATGTATTTAAAAAAAACCCTGTCAAAAAAACCTTATTTTAAAAAGGTACCTCCAATCTGATCCCTCTTTAGTACTCGGTTCAAGATGTGAAAGCACCGCGCAACATGCCAGCAATATTTTCACATATATTTAAAATGCATTTGTTATTTAAAAATGAGCGAAAAGTGAC
>JAYXIM010016018.1:0-39049 GCA_037575425.1 Anastrepha fraterculus
ACGTTTTACTATTTTGTAGGTACTTTTTAATATTATAATGAATGAAGAGCAAATCAGACTACTTTTGGAGAAAAAAAATTCTACTTCTGATTATGAGGATGAAAATGACAGCGACGTTGAAGACTTTGTTGCATGAGATGTAGAAAGTTATGATACCGAGCAAGCAGATGATGAAGAAATCGACGAGGAGTTGAATGAGATAGATGATAGAGAATTTTATCTTGGTAAAGATGGACACACTAGGTGGAATAATGATGCTCCGTCAAATCGTGTAAGACGTCTCGCTAGGAATATAGTCACTCAACTGCCAGGGCCTAGAAAAGCAGCAAAAAACTTGAAGGAAATAGGCGAGGTTTGGAGATTATTTTTTACTGAAGTTGTTATAAATCTTATTGTTAAGTATACTAATGAACATATTGATCTCATAAAACCTAATTTTTCAAGAGAAAGCGACTGTACCTATACAGGCAACATAGAAATCGAAGCCCTTTTAGGCATTTTAATCTTTGCTGGAGTTAGGAGAAATAGTCGCTTCAACGCTAAAGTTTTATTCAAAACAGATGGTTCCTCTTCGGAGATATTTCGATTAACTGTGAGCTGGAATCGATTTTATTTATTAATGCGTTGTCTAAGATTTGACTTTAAAAGCGTAAGTTTTCTTTTTAAGGCAGATTTTTACATGAATTGCGATATGCCATGATTTTTTATTTCAAGACTAAAAACTAATACAATTTATAATTTATGTATTGTCCAAGAAGTGTTTTTAAGTTATTATAACTTATTTTTATTTATGTGAATAAAAAAATATGTTATTGTTTTGTTTTTGTAGTACTTAAGAAAAAATTATCGATTTTGATGGTTTTTTGTTAATCACTTAAAATCAATAAATTAAGTGAATACAAATTTAATGCGTAGTTTTATTTTTTTATTACATCTACGGGATTGAAAAATAATAATTTGTTTTTAGTTTTGTTTGAAAAAACTAATATTTTATGTAGTTTGAACTTTCGGTCTGTGAGACCGTGCGCGGGTATATGTGTTACAAAAATTAACGCGGGTATAGGAAGGTTAAGGACATCTTTATTATCGAAGGTAACCCCCTTCATATGGTTTGACAGGGAGCGGAAAAGATGGTAATCGGTCGGTGCAAGATGCGGAGAATACGACAGATGCTGAACGACTTCCCATTCGAGCTCTTGGAGAGCGGCTTTGATGACTTGTGCAACATGGAGCGCGGCATTGTCGTGAAGGAATATGTTTTGACCATGTTGATTAGGTCTTTTTAGTCAAATACCCTCATTCACGCGGTGTAGCTGCGCAATGTAGAGCTCCTTGTTGACCTTGGCATTCTTTTCGAGCATTTCCCAGTGAATCGTGCCCTTCCAGTCCCACAAACACATATCATGATCTTCTTTGGATAAAGATCCGGCTTGACTCTCGGCTTTGGCGTATCTCCTGGAGCCAACCACTCCTTTCTTTGCTGTATATTGATGAATAGGCACCATTTCTCATCTCCCGATAAATCCCACTGAATGAATGGGATTGAGAAGCTTTTTATAGTCGCAGTTCATTTCTTCCGCCAATTCGCGACTGGTTTGGCGATCGTTCTCCTTCAAAAGTGATTTGAACGTCTCAAATTCAGAAAGCCTTCCGTCACGGGACGTGTCATCGACGTCAAAGTCGCCATTTTTTAACTTTGCAAACTATTTCCGTGCTCCATGCACGTCGCAAATGTCGCGGACTGCTTCGTCAGCTTTTTGACCATTCATATTCCTGGTGTACGGGGACGATGTGGTCCGATCGTCGAACGAATGAATAGCATTTTTCCCACTGGGGACCCATCATAAAATATCTTGAGGAAAATTGAGAACTAATATGCAAACAAACAGGCATACGAAGTATTGCTACAGGATACCGAGACTGGCACTGATATAAGACAACAGTGCAAGTGTCAAACGCCAGCGAGAGTCAGCTGTTTAGGTGAAGATTATGTTAGTGAGCAAACAACTTACCTATTTGCTCAGGTGCACTTTGCCAATTACTTTTCAGTTCGACTATTTATGAGCAAAACTTTTCAAACCGAAAAGTTCGATCGGAATCGAAATGCAGAACTGGGTTTTACAGCTTTTTCAACCCGCCGAAAAAACTAGAACTGTTGTAATATATTTTATTTTTGCACATCTTTACTGATTTTCTGAATATCAAACTGTGCGCGAACATCACTACATTCAGCTTCTTACTCTTAGGGTAGGCCAAGAATGGATTCCTTGTTATAATAGTTATCCGGCAAGCTATGTTAACTTTCTATGACAAATCATTCGCTATTAACTTTCCCTCCTGCCACATATTTATTCTCCTGAAGCACTTTTCAATCAGAGAATCAGATAATCGCTGTCTGCGGAACAACACGCAATAAAAGGACAAACTATTTATTTTTCAAGAGAAGAAGGAATATACTCAAATATGCGAGGAATAGCAAACAGGAAAGGTGGCCGAAGGTTCTATTTAAAAATGCAAAAGTACAAAGGCTCTAGTACAAAGGTACCAGGTACTGCCGAGTAGGATATAATTAGTATTCTTTCATAAATAAGTTGACACTTAGTGGGCTCGATTTAAATGGCAAGAACTGAATTTCTACAAAATGAGTTTATTGACTCCTACTCCGCAAAGGCTAAGGTGGTAGCATTTGCTTTGCTACTGAATTTATATTTATAGATATGCTTCAATCGAAGTCGACTTCTATTCTGTCTGCGGTAGAATAAAAACAAACAATTGTGTCACAAAGCTATTCTCTTTCCATGTTTGATAAAGAGTTTAATCTTGTTAATGTTAAGTAGTAAAGAGAACATCAATGATTTTCATAAACACTCAATAAATTTGAATTGAGTAGTTTACTCATTCGGAGCAAATGAGTATAGAAACAATTGTGAATTGAAACAGCAAACTCACGGCCTTCAGGCAGTGAGCAAATAGCTGGTTAGATGAAGAGCGTAGCGCCGCGTCGTTGAGCGGATGAGAAAATGACTAGGGAAGTGTACTCAGCTAGGGAGTATATGCTCAAAAAGTGCAAAGACCTCTTAAAACGGTATGGTATACAGTGGAGCTGTAAACAAAAAACTCATTGAAATGAAACGGTGCAAAAAAATTAAAACAATGCAAAAGAAACTTGCAGCAAACTGGGGAAGGGTGCAGATGGACATACATTTAATTTTATTTGTACGTAAATGGTGTGAGACGAGGCGTCGCGCGTGTGGGATGCTCATAAGCATATACATGCATCACATCTCCATGTGTATGTTAAGTCCAAATATTTACATTGTATATGTAATTGTTGCAGCAACAGAAAATCCGCCGCTGAAATGTAATAGATAATAATAAAAATTCAAAAGTCGCAGTTCGCATACAAATTCAGAACTACAAAGTGAAAATTGTTTTTATACAAAAATGTTCACTACCATTCCCAACTTCTATGTTAATTATAAGTAAATCCATTCGCCAATTCCCTTGACCCCCTCAACTTTTAGGCGCACAGTTAATGCAGCCAGTTGGGGAACGAAACACGGCAGCGGAAAGCCGGTTTTTCCATATGATTATTCTCTATACGTTTCATTCTCATATCTTTCTTTCATTTTTAATCAACAAAAAACGTGGTGTATATGAGAGGTAGAGAAACGTGCGAAAGAAGCAAAACAAAATAGAAAACAAATTGCACTAGTTCATTTCGAAAATATGCACCAGCAACAAAAGCTGCAATAGCACCACCAACACCACTGCAATGTTCGAAAATTGCTAACTCAACGGAATGCAGTGTATTCTGGAACAAAACAAGAAAATAACATTGCATGAAATACGGCAGGCCACTGTTAACAGCCATATACATACATATAATATGTAGCTAACAGCACTCGACATTGCTCGCATCACTGTATCACAATTTAGTATCAGTATATTGGTATTAGTAAGAGAGAACTTAGAACAACTTTTTCAACATTCTCTGGTGGCAATAGCAGTGCCTGCTGCTTGCTGAGAAATTAAACATTAGCGGAGCACTCTAAATGACTGCTATGGCTATGTTATGTGAGCTGTTATTGACTATTGTTATGTTATCAACGCTACCGTTTTGTTTTGCACCATGTTGTTGGCAAATGTTGTTAACAGTCAGACGACCTTTCACATGTAATTATTTTCTTTTGTTGCTGCTGCTGCTGCTGTTGCTGCTACTACTACCATGAACACTGTTCATTGTTTGCTAGCGAACGTTGCTACTGTGGTTGTTAGCTGTTGCTGTTGCCGGCTTTTTTCGATTTTCTGCTGTTTGGTTTTGTTCGAAAATCTGCGCGTCTCAGTTGAAGTGAGCCAGCCGTTTCGGCAGTTCGTTCGTGCGTTGTTGGTTCTTCTCGATCGTTTGTTTTATCGTTGGGTAGTGGGAAATTACGTTTGGCGTAAAATCGCAAGTGGCGCGAATTGAAATTTTTCGATACAAAATAAAATTTGTTTAATTAAAATTAGTTCACCGAACGATTTCTTGAGTTCTACACAATTATTTAGTTCAGTTAAGAATCGATTTGAAAATTTGTTAATGTAAATATCAGTGAAGTGTAATAAATACATACATACATACGTAGATATGTACAAAATTTATTTATGTTTTAATAATTAAAAATGAAAGCTTCAAAGTACTTAGAAACTTAAAAGTATTGAATTATATACAGACAAAAATTTACGTTTCATGAAAAAATTCAAAAAGTAAATTATCTGTTTGTTGACAAGTACCTGTGTTTAAATTTCGCAATAATTCGCAGTAAAGCTAAAATCGAATTTAAACAATTATTCTTTTAAAGGTAACCCTTCAATTCGCCTATGTGCATGAGTTGCTAAAAATTTTAATTTTAATATTTTCACCGGCTATACAAATAAGTTATGCGCGCGCAAAAAGTTCAAAACAATTCTGAAAAGTTTGAGCAGAAAGTTGGGTGGAAAAATCTGCTGCGCGCGCCAACAACTCAATTGGCAAGTGATTACATGCGAATTTGTTAACTTCCGCATTGCCGTTTCCGCTGCTGATACACAATTGTCCACAACAACAAAATATCCCAAGCGACTAGCAACCGAGTTTTTTTGTTGTTGTGCTTTTTCTACTTTTATTGTTATTATTTTTTTCTTCCATCTGACAAACAATTTCCCTTTCCATATAAAGTTGAAATCGTTTGGCGCCGAAGGAAAAATAAACACAAAAACCAAACTTCACTTGCCTGCATTGAGCAGCAAGAATCAGCTGAGAGCAGAAAAAATTGTAGAATAACATCATAACAACACTGTACATACTAGTTGAAAGCTGCGCATCCAAGCGGCCTTGTTAGCAGCCACCCAAGCTGCCGCCCAACCACAGCCACCGCAACACTGGCGTCCAAATAAAGTTTCGGAGCCGAAACGCGTGCGCGCGCTGTTGTGGTTTTTTTCCAACTCTGAGCTGGTGCTTTCGTTGCCAGCTTGTTTGTAGTTTTTTTGTTGCTATTGTTGTTTATTTGCGTATACATACACATATACACCAATATTCGTTGGTGCAACATACAGCGTCTAGAAAAAACTGAATGGAAAATTGACAGTGCAGCACAAAACAAGAACAACAAATAGATAAACCAAAGGACAAGCAAAAGGAAAAGCTAAAACAGAGAGCGCAAAAACAGTCGAGTAATTTATAAATGGCGAAAATAAATGAAAAAATACGAACCAGAACATTGACTTCTACGAGGATGTAAAATGCAAGCCAAGAAAGTGAGTGTGGGTGGTCAACAAATTTTCTAAAACAAAAAAGTGGTATGCAATAAAATAAAAGCAAAAGTGTTGGAAATTAATGAAATTGAAATATGTGCATACTCTCCAACTCACTCACTCACTTAGTTTATTGATATTCAGTGTAAAATTCGCATAAATCGTTTTTATTGCAAGCAAATAGCATTTTCAACATTCGCTTTTGGCGGACTTCCCTGTAGTGTCACAAAGCGCTTAGGTGGCTTGCACTTCCTTTTTGATCACGAACATAATGAATGCATGGATTGCAATACCCACATCCGTATGCTGATGAGAGTTTATTTTTTAAGCGCACACTGGCTACCGGAAATCACCAACTGGCAAGTGTCATTCTCCTGAGGATAATTGTATATATACTAACATATGTACACATACATATCTACACACACAACTTAGCAACCAGTCAGTCGGCCAGCCAGTCAGACAAACACGCCGCTATTTGTGGCTGCGGATGTACACTTCTGGTGAATATGTAACATTACCTACATACTATACATACTCGTACATATGAGCTCTCATACCGGTGTTAGCTTATTCGTGTGTACAATACTGGATTATAAATTGCACATATGACTGTAGCTGTGCAAATGTATGCCTTACCTGCGCGCATAAATTCATTAGACTGGATTTTCCGGGCTTATTGGCAAAGCAGATTTTATACTCTGGTTGGATTATGCGCAAGCGAATTTCCACTGATCAGACCGGTAAGTTTAGTGCATCGGTGCATGTAATAAATGAAAAGTATTCTATTTATAACATTATACATAGGCATATGCACTTTCGTAAAGTTTGCTTAATTTTAGTATCCATATAGTAAATTATAAGTTATATACATATTTAATATTTTAACCTGTCTAATAATAAAAAAGTGTTTATCAAGCCATAAAAGTTGGGAAAGAAAATGATAAAAAGAATTTGGACATCTTTCCTCGCGGTTCAAAAAAAAAAAAGATATGCAAATATCCCCATGAAAATTACTGAAATGATGGGAGACGAGATTCGCGGCAGCCGCGACTACTTTACCGAAAAGAGACGGATTTATACACTACCGCTTCGGCAGCATTCTCGAGAAATGTGTGTGGGAATTTTCTATGCTATTACCACAGCAACAACAACGAGTATAGGTGGGCCATGAATGAGAATGAATTTGATTCAAAATCTCATCGAAAACTTCATCAGAGCGATTAATCTCACACGGCCGCCGTTTAACAGATATTGACTTCCAAACTTCGTCTCCCTCGCTGGGCACTCTTTTGATTGGGAAATAATATCTGCAGTTGTTCTCATCTCAGTATGTACCCTTTCGAAAAATTGATTTTTGAAATTACTTTACTAGGAAATATGAATTTTGAGAAGAAATCTTTATACACAATAAAGCAGCGTAACATTTTGCAAAGGTTTGGATATATATTTACTTTTTTTTTTTATAAAAATATAGTTAATGCTGCAAAAACCAAACGGAAATGACTTTAAGTTTCAAACTTTGTGGAAAAATCTTAAAAATGCAAAAAATTTTCAAACCTTTCACAATTTAAAAAAATCTGGACATGCAATTTTGTGCACGTTTGAAGTGGCTCAAAAATTGCGTTGATTTTTGACAAAAATCAAAACAATTAATCCAGACAAAAAAATAAAAATTTTTTTGCGGATGGTCTTGTGTATTTCCTCCATACAAAAGACTTCGGGCACTCGTTATATGTAAGAAAATGTATCACTCCGTCAACAAAAAAATGTATTAAATATCAACTTAAATTTTCAGTCAATTCAAGCAGATAAGATATTATACTTAATTTAAACGGGTTATAAAGAGACATATTCAGAATTGCTCTAAAAATTCTGACTAGAAAATTTTAAATTTTTACGAAATTTTTTTAGATTTTGTACAAAGTTCGAAGTTTGCGTTACATGGTTTTAATAATAATATAAATATTAAATCTGGAGAATTTTTAAGCAAAATAGGGGAAGTTTAATAATTTGTTAATTTGTGTTTACATTTATAATTATATACTTTTTTCAAACTCGGAAGCATCTTTTGTGGCAAGCAAAGCAAATGACCCCTCTGGCGCATGTGTATGTATGTAAAACATAAAAACTACAAGGCACTGTCCATTGTATGCGCTCACCATGTCTATTATTTCTTTAATGAGCTAATGATAATTGCGGAGTAGAGTGCAGAGTGAGTTCTCTGACTTGGTTGAGTGAGAGAGCAATCAGCTGACAGGGTTCTACGGGAATTTTCAAATATCGTGAAATAAAATCTACGATACTACGATACGGAAGGAAGGAATTTTTCATTTACATGGGGTTCTCATTAGTTTGATCGTAACAGCTGACAGGGGACTGCGTTTACGTCGTTCAGTGTTTTCAGCATGAGTCGGACTCTCTAAGCGCTCGAGATAAAAATTAGAGAACCACCGAATGTCACATTGTTTGGCCGAGCCAAACCGAACCGAACTTCGGTCAATAAATGTTGGGTTGAAACCGAAACAGTACCGAACCATTTTAACGATGTAAAAAGTATACAACGATTGAATTACCTCTATATAGGGGAAACATATTTCTATTATTTTATAAAACCTATACATATAAGAAGTATACAAGCACGAATGTATGATCTGTAACACTATGAAACTAAATTAAATTAATAAATAAATTAGATATCACTGCAAAATGATTAGAGCCGCTTTTGATAACTGTAGAGCGTTGAAACCGAATCTATCATAAAACAAATGCTAGCACAAGTTACTCTTTCTTGGCAGTTCCGTTCTTGTAGGCTTGTAGTTCCCTTGTAGGCTCTAAGTTCACACCTTACGTCTTTCCTGATTCACGCCCATAGTATACTCTGAGCTTCCGGTATACTGACCTCGAGCAATGTAAGGAATATTTTTAGATTTCAATAGTTTTCTTAGCATTCTCAACTTTCTTGGTGTGCTTGCTCTACTAAATGAAATATCATCCAAAGGACCGCCATGGCTTTGCACGGGTCCAAGAGATCCAATTTTCAATAAGTTTGATGCCTAGATCCGACCGAATTTGAACAATTGGGATTTTGCGGGCATTGATCAATTGCAACTGGCATAGGCCTGCCACTTCAGAACACCACCGAAGCGACCAAGTTCAGAAAGGTCAAATCTCAAGACATTGGTGGGCAATTTATGTCATCTTCGTGAGAGATAACCATACCTTTAAATCGTTTATAATTTGTATCATTTGCAGTGGTGATTTGGAATCAGTGATTGAATAATAAAGTCGTGAATGAACGACTCGTCACGTAAAAATGTGAATATCGGGCTATGACAGTCGTAGACGTACCTGTACTCTTGTAATTCGGTGCTCTGCATGAGTAGCTCAAAGAATTCGCTCGTTCGGGCTGTTATTCGATTAGCAACTATCGATCGAGAACAAATTTTAAGAAAATTGAAAATAATTTAAGTAAATTTAATATATGTACTTAAATGCAAATAATTTAAAATTTTTAGCCATTTAAATATGGTATAATACTCCAACAATAATAAATTTGACGCAATTCATGACTGAATGCGCACACTTGCCCAAAAATATATTACCGAATTACGCGCAGGAGAAAGGTCAGCTGGGAAAGGGTTATAGGAAGAGCTTAGCAAGCAGTTGAATGCCGTAGACCTCTAATTAAAGAAGAATTTTATGACAAAAGCAGCGCTAGTAATTGTTTTTAGGGTCAGATCAGAACTAACTGCAATGCAAGGAGGAAATTGTGTTTCCACAAGGCACCATAACGACAGACAGGCGGAGAGTTGTATAAAGTGCTTACCGATTATCTTCCTTTGGGAGTGAAAGATCAGCCTCGCCAGCAGTTTTCTCTATTCAGAGGCAGGATGAATCAAGCTCTAGTCAACTTGATTTACAAAACATCTTTGCACATTGCTATACTCCAGCACGTAAGCCGCGAACACCAAGAAAGAAGCGTCTGCAAGCTGCGAAAGCGACGCTTTTGGAGGAAATTTTGAAAATAACAACAGAACATCAGCAAATCGTATGCGCTACATTTGTGGAGATTCTCATGATCCAAGAGAAACAGCAAACATTATTGGAAGACAGGTTGAAATACATAAGAGTAAGAAAGCTGCAGTTGAAAGAGGAAATGCCCAAAACTTAAATAGGGCAAGTTGTCTACCAAATAAAATGCCTGGAACTACAAATTTTAGGCGCAATGGGAACGAAATAATTTCGCATGTGTGACATTCAAATGCAATTTTTACTTTGTTAAAGCTTAGTAGTAATTCTTGAAGTACATAACTTTTTTTTGGTAATTTGTTTAGTATGTTAAAGTCAGTTAAACTGTCACTTTTATTGTACATAAAATTAGCTAGAACTCATAAGCGAAAATTTAATTTGATCAGGTATCTTTTGCCCTATTTGAAAAAGTTGACTTCCGTCTTCTACTACTTCAAGTAAACTTTCAATCTCATAGTTTGCAGGCTTGTGCCACACATGCATTGGCACACTGGCCACTTTTAAAGGTTAATATCTTCCTCACTTGTCTTATTTTAAAATCCTCCAGTAGCTTTTGAATACACCAGTCGTTCGTTCAAAGATGATCCGTGCTTTCGAAAGTGCCTAATTAAATCTTGCTTCCTGTGATCCTGGATTTATTTACTTTTCTCTTTTTTTGTTTTTTGACATTTCAATGACTATTGTAACCCAAAAATAGAAAGAAATCCCGGAAAATAGTCGGTAACAAATGAAATAATTCCAATACGCTTTTATACGACTGTTATCATCCCAAGTTCATATTTCTCACGTAATTTTTGTTCACATGATCGTCGATTCGTTCACGATTCAACCCCAGATTTAGCAAACGCTTTTCAAAACAACATGTACGCTACAGCCTGTCATCAACGGCCCGTCCCTCTATGAAGGTCCCATAAAAGCGGCTGAAATGTTTTGCCTTTCCTTCTCAGATAGGGTTAAATTTAAAACTTTGGTGTCGAATTTCTGAATAAATTGTTTTTTCTTAATTTTTCTTATATCAAAACTCAAAAGCTGAAAATTAGTGTTATATCTCACTCAGTTCTAAGTGATTTTTTATTCAAGAACCCGTTACTATACTTGGAATGTTTTATTGATAAAGAAATTTCACATCACTTGATGAAGTTTTAGCACTTTCTCCTTACAATTAATCTGTATAATAAAAAGATTTTGTATATATACAGCTGTGTTCTAAATAATAGGAGTGCCTTTGCAAACTATACACTTTGTACTCAAACATTTCTTTTTCTAATTTTTCTTAATATTATAACAAAAAGTTTAAATATTTGGAAGATTGCATGAACTGAACCATTACAACAAATACAAATTACAAAACTACTAAGTGAAATTACTTTTTCTTCTGCAATAAATACAACTTTTTGTTGTCCTATTATTTCAAGCCTAACTGTATGTATGTGCATACATCTGTGTTCCAAATAATAGGAGCGTGATGAATTACTTAATTTTCCCGGTTTTTTAAGTTTGGACTTACATTTTTTTTTGTTGTCTTCATAGAAGATAGTGCATTCTGCAACAAAAACTGTCTAACTCAAAACTGCGAACTTTGAGCGAAATTCCCAAAAATTTAACAATTTTCAAGAAAAAAAGGCATAAAAATGCTCGACTTCTTATTCAGAACTTTTAGGAAAATTCTCGCTATCCAGTTTTATGGCACATCTCTTGTGAGTGTACCAAAACAAGTTTCAAAAAACAATATAGAGATTTGAGTGACCTCAAACTAACACTTTTTTGTTTTTAATTGATTGGGCTATAAAACCGCACACCTTGAAGAATTCTAACAATTTCTTACATTTTTGGTGAATTTCACATTAAGTATGGAACTTGAATTATTTGCTCTTTGTGGGGGAATGCATTTTAAAATATGAAAAAATATGAAATATTGTACAAAAAAAGTGAAAACTTGATAATACGCCGCCGCGCTGCTATTACAAATATTTTGAACATAAGCGGACGTGCTCACATACCCAGGCAGTGTTATCGCCTACCATTTAAAACCAATGTTCGTATGTGTGACTTCATAATTTACTCGTACTTCTCTTCAAAGTCAAACCTGTTTTTGTTGGAAACTTTACATTTTCATTAACTCTATTCATTATTTTATCTTGATCTATGTTTTCGTCTTAATCTCTTTCATCATTCGAAATTCTTGTTAACTATCGAAGAAATTCAGACATCAACACTAATGACCTTTGAAAAATCACACCGTATAACAAGTGAAGAGAGAATGTAGGCAGTCATCCGACGCCGGTGTCATTGATATTAACACTAGGCAACACGTACCAAAAGCCAAAAGCAAAAAGCAACAGCAACAACCAAAGAAAGAAAAAATCCGAAAACCTACACATCTATTCAGATAAATGAATAATATGAGTGCAACCTAAGCGAAAATAAAAACATAACACAAGGTAAGGGAATGCCGCCTGCAGCAATTCGGCAAAAACTAGGCGATGTTGGAGTATAAAATAACAAAAAAGGAAAGTTATATACTACAAAAAAAAAAAACACAAATGGAAAAAATGAAATGAACACATTTGTATGCTAACCATATTTTTTGCGAGTATCTTTTGAAATTTGATATGATTTACTGCCACGAAGCACACGGCGGCTCACATACACACAGATAACGTGATTATAAAGAATAAATAAATTGTAAAAAAAAAAAAAAAATGCTGCTGGTGTTATGTGCCTCATAAGCACGCGAGTTCATAAAAATCGTTCAGCAAATTTGAATCAAAGGCGCTTTGTACAACTAACTACGATAAGATTTGAGCGGAATAATTTAGCTGCATACATAGAGACAAAGATGAATTGAAATAAGCGTGGAGATGGTAAATGCCCAGCAAACATTTTTGTTGAACACACAGTGACATGTGAAAAGTGGGCGTGGTTTATAGTCGAACCGAATTATGTCGGATCTAAATGTTGGATATAAAGTATGATAACATTGAAGAATGATTTTGAAATTAAAACATTTTCTGAAATGAGCAGCGTTTGAAAATGATTTGAATTAAAATTGAGAGTTGTAGTTTTCTCAATAAAACGAGGAATTTTTCGTACTTCATTTGAGATATTTTCGAATTCTCAACTCAACTTCAGCCTACAATGTTCAAAGCAAACAAGTGGAACAAAGACTCATTACATTGATGTATGTCTCGAAAGAGTAGACTAGCCATCTCCTTCACTGATAAAACCATCACAGTTAAGGAGCGAAACGTTAAGAAAATTTCGCTTGAAATTCATCATCGTACGAGCATCAGGCCGCCGTAGCTGAATGGGTTGGTGCTTGACTACCGTTCAGGGGTGTATAGGCTCGAGTCTCCCGGCATGAAACATCAAATGAGAGATAAAGTTTCTTTTAATACCGGTACGCAATGGCAAACCTGCGAGTGTATTCCTACCATGAAAAAGCTCCTCATAAAAATCTATTTGCTTTGCGGAAGCAACGTAAAATTGTAGGTCCCTTCATTTGTGGAAAAACATCAAGACGCACACCAAAAATTGGAATATTAGCTCAGCCAAACGTCACAGAAGGGGTGCAGTAACCAACTATGGAGTGTACACAGTTTTATGCATGATGTTTTTAGAATGAGGAAATATTTTAAACCAGCTTGTGCCGCAAGTGCTGATTTTTTTTATTCCTTTCAGACAAAATCTTTCTCTGGCATATCGTGGCTTTTTTGGTTCAGGTTTTATATTTTAATGCACGTTAGGAGCTATTCATCAAGTTGCTCGTTGTGACGACATTTTGTGTGAGAGAGGTTCATTCTATAAAGCATTTACCCCTTTTCAGAATAGTCACGAGAGTTTCGGAAGCGCTCTGCGTTTTTTGGCCCACATCTGCTGTGAAGAAATTAAATATAAAAAGGAAATAAAATTGTCCACATGTTACTATCTTCTTGCTAAAACTCTTCACTATATTTCAGAAACTTTTACCGTTTATAATGTGTGTAATCAAATTCTCTGGGCTTGCTGCTTGAGTTTTTTCCCTCTTGCAGTAATATGGCGTCAATCAAGATGAAGAAGAATGAAAACAGAGTGCACATATCATATATAAGTAATTATAAGTAAATATATACACATAAATAATATGGTTTTCATGATCATAATTGTACAAGTATTGCCTAAAGGAATTATGGACACTTAGCCGTTGGTTTCTATAGAAATTTACTTCATCATCTGACCTGCTTAGCCATGTTTCGATGCTTGGCATAAGCTGGAATATCCAGCGCCTAGATGTAGATCGGGCTCAACTGTAATATCACTGGCTAACGCGTTTTGCTCCTTGGCTCGAAATGGCAAATAGAATTGCTGAATTTCTTTAGCAAACAAACCGTCAAGCATTACTTAAACTAGCAACCACATACTGTGAAAAACTTTAAACTGTCCACTGGCGGTATGGCACTTCTTAGATGAGGCAAAACACGATTTATCCACAATTTTCACAATTATTTTTGGAATTTGCACGAATCTTACAAAAAAAAAAATTAAAAAAAAAAATTTCTAAACAAAAGTAGTACTTAGAAGAATGATTTTTGAACTAAACATTTTTCTTGTAATACATAAATATCTTCCTTAAAACATTGTACAACAACAATTTAGAACAAACCAAGTCTTAACCATGATCCTGAAGTGGAACGAGAACGAACGAAAACGAATAAGCAGCTTGGGAACCCTTGAAACAGTCGCTAATAACAGATTTTATAACAATGAAGAAACAACAGTTGCCATTGGTAATGAACGAAATTATTCAATTGAATCAAATCGAACTGCTTTTCTCGAAAAATCTGGTATTTTTTATCATAAAAATAGCATGTAATGTTTTCACTTATGAGCATTATTTGTTCTTTTTTAAGTGAATTGAAAAACTGATTATCGAGACAGAGGTTCACTGATCAACTTACTTTCACTTTTGGCGTGGAAGCACCACATTTAGCCACTATGAAACGCTGGTGCGACGAGTTCCAACGTGGCCGTCGATCCTTCCAGGATGAATTTCGTGGATGCCATCCAAAACATTTGGTCGTCGAGAAGAATTGTTCTCGTTAGATACCGCATAATTTGAAAATTGTCCAAAAAGGGACTCATGCCGATTGGTGTAAAGAAATTTTGAAGAAATTCAGCAGTGGTGGTTCAAAGCACGCCTATGAATATGTAACAGGCGACGAATCTTCCTTCACCAAGAGACCTGATCTGAGTTGTGCTCTCAAAAGATCGAAGTAGTCCGCCTTACATTGCTGATTTCTTATTGTTCCGGAAGATTAAAAATGAAATGCTCGAAATAATTCATAACGTCTTCTGAGAGGCAACAGTGCTTTGAAAATTGGCTCAAGATAATGCAGAAGTGTATTGAGTTCCAAGGAGAATATTTTGAAAAAAGAATAAAACCGGTTTCATTATTATTTTACGGTGTTTTCATTATTGGGTCTAAAATATTAAGTTGGGGAATAAGGTCGTAGCGTTTTTACCGAAGACTTTTATTTAAGCAAAAAGCAATAGTTATATCAATAAGTTCATCAATTATATATTCGCCGTTACTGTTTACAACCTCTTCCCACCTCTCGACCAATTTGTTGATGCCGTTTCGCCCAAACTCGCCAGTTTTTATGGACCTTTTCGTTATCGCAGATATAGTCCATCATATGGTTTGACAGGGAGCGGAAAATATGGTAGTCGGTCGTTGAAAGATCTGGAGAATACGGCGAATGTTGAAGGGCCTCCCATTCGATCACTTGGAGTGCGGCTTTGACGACTTGTGCAACATGGAGCCTGGCGCAGTCGTGAAAGAGTATGGTTTGACGATGTCGATCAGGTCTTTTCAGTCGAATGGCCTCATTCACGTGGTGTAGTTTAACTATTGACCGTGGAATTCTTTTCAAGCATTTCTCAGTCCACCATGCCCCATCACACACATATCATGCTCTTCTTTGAATGAAGATCGGGCTTGACTTTCAGCTTTTGCCTATGTCCTGGAGTCACCCACTTCTTTCTTTGCTTCATGTTGATGTATAGGCATCTTTAGGATTGAGTACAAAAAGCGGACCGCGTGTTGTTCGATGGCAGGAAGATGCTGAGAAGCAATTTGAAGACGACTTTCTTTGTTTTTTTCGTTGAGCTCGTGAGGCGCCTAAGCTTCCAATTTTTAGGTAAATCCTATTGAAGGTAGGTGATTTAGAAGGTATTGCGCTGCGGAACGTGTCCTTGAGGTCAAATTCGCCATTTTTCAACTTTGCGAACCATTTCCGTGCTGTAGACTTGTCTATGACACCTCCATGCACGTCGCAAATGTGCCGTGCTGCTTCGGCAGCTTGTTGAACTTGATGAAAAGCAAGGCCTCCTGGGATTCCATTTCTAAGCCTCAAAACCAATAAAAAACTAAATAACTCAGAAATACAATTAATATAGTTTTGTAGAGCTGAGAGAGCTCTAGCGAATGAATACCCTTTGCCCAACAGCAAAGAAATATTTGTAAAATAAACGAAAATAAAAAGCCGCTGTGAACTTATTCCCCAAGCTAGTATAAAACGCGACCCACGCATTTGTACAATATATTGAATTGCAACATTACAAAGAATTTTTTTCGTAATGGAAATGAATGGTTTTTATTTTATAAATAGGTAGCATGGACGTGACTACTACCTTTTTGCACGGATTTATAAGAAATTGTTTGAAGTTATTTCATCCAATACAATTTTTCAAAGTTGTGATACATATCGTCCAATGTAGTATGTCGCATGTATTTTTGACACGCTTTTCCAAGAAATGTATCTACCGTACAGTAAACAGATTTGGTTGATGTGAGCAAAATTATAATATCCTTGGGCACTAATGCGCGGGTATAAAAATAAAAGTGAGAAACAAAAAATTACCAGCAGATAAAAAGACAATTTCGCTTTTCACATTAATAACTATATGCCTACATAAATCAACATACATTCATAGATATATACTCGTATTTGTATGTACGGATGTGTGTGCTTGCATGTACCTACATATCTCTCTCGTCTCTAATTTAAAGGCTTTTGACAGGCAAAAGCGCGAAAAGCATAATAATGATCGCGATATCAATAATACTGCGATTGAATTGAATGCATACGTACGCCTTGTATACACATACATACATATTTATGAATGCTTTCACAAACGACACAGCCTCAAAGGCACACATACAAGCTGGCGGATAAACAACCGCGCACTGTCCGAAATGCGATTTTAACAAGATTACTAATGACCGGCGGCAGTTGTCAATGGGGCGGCTTTGATGTTGAGCTTCTTCTGAATTGTGATACAAATGTATTTATTATGTACTGCATACATCATTTTATGAATATTTTAGTCAAAGAATTGTTACAATTAAAGCTTTAATGTGAATGTACATACATACATACACACATTTGTCATATATGAATCATTATTGTATGATCTCTTTCTTAAAGAATTTCGCTCCAAGAATGTTATAATCTCTTAAGAATGTTCTCACAATATACAGGGTATTTCAACTTGACACATAATTTCGTGATAAATTAATCAATTTCGATTCCCTCCCTATATCAAAATAAAATTTATTGGGTCAGAGACTATAAATAATATCGAGAAAATGATCAACATTTCGAGAAACGCACATTTGCGCTCTTTCCTCTAAAGTTTTTTACAACATTTTGAACCATTTCTCGAATTATGTCGTTGATTGTCTAGCGATTATTGAGAGTGCACAGAGAGTGCTTTGTTTAGGAACTAACGTACAGCTTTCCGTTTAAATAGCCTAGTAGGGAAAATCTCGATGCTGTAAGATTGGACGGGCGAGGAAGCCAGACGAAATAGTTTTATTGGAGATGAGCTGTCGAGGGAGAATCATCTTCAGTAAATCCATAGGGCGGCCGCTGTAGCCGAATGGGTTGGTGCGTGGCTACAATTGGGAATTCACAGAGAGAACGTAGCTTCTAATTTCGGTGAATCACCAAAAATAAGAAAAACACATTTCTGATAGCGGTCGCCCCTCGGCAGGCAATGGCAAACATCCGAGTGCATTTCTGCCATGAAAAAGCTACTCATAAAAATATCTGCCGTTCGGAGTCGGCTTAAAACTGTAGCTCTCTCCATTTGTGGAGCAACATCAAGACGCACACCACAAATAGAAGGAGGACCTCGGTCCAATACCCAAAAAGGGTGTACGCGCCAATTATATATATATAAATCCATAGTGCGCCGCTCCTGCCATGTTGCATCATCCAATGGAATCAATAATCCTCAAAATGATTTTGTTCGAAGTCTAGCCGTAAAAAGTCTGCGATCAAATTCATGCGATATCGCTCACCATTGACAATTACAGAGTATGATCTCATCCTAGAAAAATAATGGCCCGTCAATGTTTTTAACGCACACAACACACCAAACAGTGCAGAGGTTGTTCATGTGCGATTCAAGGATTTTCCGTGCTCCAGAACTGACAATTTGGTTTATTTACCCTCCGCTGAGAATGAAATGCAACTCATAACTCATTATGAGTCGATTCTACAAATCTTGTTCATTATGTACCAATTTAATCAGCTTTCGATCATACCAACACGGCTTAGCAGAGGGAACAAAAGTTAAACCAATCACTTTTGATATGGAAACAAATACAAATCTTGATTTATAATTCCTCATAAAGTGATTTCAATGTTCAATTGGGACGAATACTGTCAAAAGGCGGTCCAAAATGTACGCATTCGCTGAGGTTGGTACACATTTCCTGTAATGTGTGAATTCTTTCATGGGAGACTTTATTGTGTTCACTGATTGCGATGGGCGATTACCGTAAACATGTATTGGTTGAAATTGTACTGCACAGTATAAACGCCTGTTTTGGTTTAGAAGAAGCAAGTGAAAGTTTTCATGTGTCAAGCATAGATGTAACAACCTGTACCAGTTCTCAAGTCAAAGGTTATTTAAAGAATTTAACAGAAACAAAAATTCAGTTCAGTTGCGGCTCAGCTTTGGAGGAACATTTCTTTAATTTTTTTTTCTTCTTAAATACTGGTCTCAAAGCCCACAGTTTTTGCTAAAAAAAAAATTTATGAAAGAAATTCACTTTGAAGTGAAACTTCTTAGGCGTCGATGGACGAGCGAGAATGGAGAGTAAAATTTCAGGCCATGCAACGTTTTGGGCATTTTTGTTCCGCGAGAGACAAAGAAGATATAACGTAGAGGAAAAGGAGAGAGAGAGAGCTGTACCTTATATATTTCTTAGGTATATTTTAGGCTATTTTTCCTGAGTTTTTCCATGTGGTTGCTAATTTCTAGTGAGAAATGACACTGCCGATTGTGTGTTGGTGCAAACTTGTAGAAAATAATATTTTTGGTGCCTACTGTTTGGGGTGGTTTTTGGTCCCAATTTTTTGGCGTTTTTTTTTTGGGCCAACTTTTTGGCGCTTATTTCCGTTTCCTGGGTAGTGCTTGTGCGTACTATCAAGTGCTATCCATTCCGGCGTCGCATTTATTGGTGTTGCCTTGCGGTAATTTGTGCCGTTGCTGCGGCCTTTGAATCGCTGCGTTTGTGCGGGTGACAAACGCTCGGAGTTGCCACGGTTTGTGTCCAGCATTTATCTATACCGGTCGTCTCTTCTCCGTATATTCTCTGTAAATGTTGTGAATTTACTTAGATATATATTCTTTCTCTCTCTCTCTCATTCTCTCTCGGGTCTCTGCCTCTTTCTTTGTCTGCCTTGAAAGTGTCACTTCTGTTATGTGTGCTACGCTACACGCACTTTTTTTATTTTTTATTTCGCGTAAATCGTTTAAAACTGTTTTATGGCGGATCTTTAGCTTTTGGTCGATATTACGATTAGTAACATGCTGGTCAACTTCGCTTATTTCTGTGATTTTATCGACATTTTCTTTGACATCTAAAATCCCTGAACGGAATACACGAAATCAAATCAGTATCGGCACCATAAATATCGTTCATAATTTCAGCGATCTGGCTTGCATTTTCACATTTTCGCCTTTATCAAATAAAAACTGTGTAATATACTGCAATTTCTCTTTGTTGACTTCCATTGTTAACACCCTTTAACTCATAACTGAATGCAACAAACAAAAAGCAGCAAAAAAAACTGTTTAGTGTGAAATGTTACCTTAACAACGAGCATAAGTTTTAAAATTTTGGTCGATACTTTATCGATTGTTTTTTTTCCCAAAAATAATATAATTGGCCCCACCCCCATTTTGGCCAAAATCCTTCTCCAAATTGTGATGTGCGTCTTGATAATTTTCCACAAATTGAGGGACCGACTCGGAACGGCGGACGGGTTTTTATGAGGAGTTTTTTGGTGGCAAAAATATACTCATTGCCATTGCCTGTCGTGGGACGACTACTATTAGCAAACACTTTTTCTACTACTTGATGCTCCATACCCGGAAATTCCGAAATGTGGTCTATCGACTACGGACATTTGATAGCTATAGCTGTCAACAGGAGGATAACATGGTGCATTGTTGAACAATTTCGTACATAATTAATTAGTTTTTTTTTTTTTCAAAATACATTACTGCTGTCCCAATGTGGAGGTTTATTCGGGATTTCCATATGGCTTCCTTCCTGCTTTTCGAGTCGGTATAAATAATCAATTTTTCATTCCCTACTCAATCCAGCTTTTGGTTTGAGGTGTTTGTAGAAAATTTAAAGCCTCAGTAAATGTAGAAGACACCTAGTATTCTTTATTGAAATGTATACATATGCAGATATTCAATTAATTAAAATTTAAAGTCATAAATTACAAACCATCAAAATCACTATATCAACAATCTATCAATATAATATGTTAATCTTTCTATTATTATCGGAATTAGTTATGAATTTATATGCAAAAATGGATTTATGTGTTTTATATCGATCTTTATAAATCAAAATATGATAAGTGATTCACTAATCATTTAGTTCTTTATTCGCCAAAGGCGCATAATAAACTTGAATGTGATGTCAAAGTATCAGATATATACATGCATACAAAACTTGATGCGAAGAGTCGTCTACATATACAAATAAATTTATTTTCCAATAACAATCGTCAAGCATTCATACAAAAAAATGTATTAAACGAACAACAATTGCCGATTGACAAATCAGAATAATTTTGATGAATGAAAGTAAAATATGTGTGTATGTGTGAGTGCTGATTTGTAAATTGAGAGTTCTGTCGAAGATAAGCTGGTAACAAAAGAAAGATTTGCTAGTTGATATAAGCAGGAGAAGTTGGAGAGCGTTGCGCACTTCATCTGTCTCTGTTCCGCTCTTGCCAGAATGAGACATTCCTGTATAAGCTCTTACCTCTTTGAATGTATTTCATTGTAAATTAGAGAGACAAAGTGGTGTCCCCTCATGTGGAAATTAGAGAGGAGTGAGTTCAAACTAGTGGTATCACAATAGGCCTCCAGTGCGAAGGGTTCCTCTACACCCTTATGGAGACTGGCAAACCTAGAATAGTTGATTTAGCAACAAGTAAGGAAGTGCTAAATACAGTGCGGACCGACCTTTTTATACCGGCGTACATTTTAGTTAAATTTAATTTAATTCCATTGAAATAAAAATTGCGCATATCAACTTGATCAAAAAGTTCCCGGAACAACTACGAGGTGACGCCCCTAGTCAATCGATTTTAGTTCTGTGTTTTTTTTTATTGATTGCCACATCTGTGATTAGCATTTCTAATAAAATTGTACCGCCAGTGTTTGACATTTGTACAAATTACGCCGTCTTGAGTAAATTTACCACTGCATGTGTTTTCCAACTTGTTTCCCAAAGAATGGATTTTAATTTGCAAAAGCAACTTTTTATTAATTTTTGCATTGGTAATGGTAATAGTTGTATTAAGTGCTTGATTTTAATTATTTCGTATTGCGAGGAATCGAACCAGCTTCTTAGGACGAAGCACTTGTAAGTCTTCCTCCTCTAGCAGGTACGAGTCCAGAATTCTATGTTTCTTGTCATCTAATGCTTCACAATTGGTGACTAAGTGTTCGATGGACTCCTCTTCATCGCAGCAGAGCCTGCGTAAACTAGTGCTAGATAGTTCTATTGTACTCAAATGTTTATTGCAGGCAAAGTGACCTGTAAGCTAAGCTAGAGTAATCGGACGTCCTTTATGTCCAGGGTTAGAGCAGATTTTGCTCCGCTGGTATTGAAGTTCAGGCCATTTGTGCCGTTCTAGTATTCCTTGATTTTTATTTGGGTTCATTTTTTAGTTTCCTTCCTTAGCAACCGAAAAATGGGGTCGGTTCAAAAAATGCCCGTTCCGCCTATTTTTTGGCATAAAAGTCATTTCCTTCGTTGTACCCAAATCAGAGAAACCGGACCAAGAGCCGCCAGTTTATTGAGTGCATTGTTACACTCCATAGGAAGTTTTGAATTGAACGTAAAACTATTTAAGGCTTTGAGGACTGATTGACCGAAAGAGTATTAATTTTTACTTTTTCGAACAAATTTTCTTTTGGATACAATTTTCGCTATTTCCATTATGGCGAAAAACTCCGCATGGAAAATTGTAGTATCTGTACTCATTCAAATGATTTGTGTGCTCTAAGCCCCACTATTCCAGCTATTACCCTCTGGAGCATTTTGGATCCTTTAAAAATGGAATCGATGGAGCGAAAACCTTAGAGATGTTGGAAAACTGTTTCGGAAATGATACTGTACCAAGTTGAGTGGCATGAACGCTTCATAAGAGATCGTGAGTCCATCGAGCATGACGAATATAGTGGCAGGCCGTTGACAACGACAACGGATGAAATCATCAATGAAGTGAAAGGGAAGCTTATCAATAACCGCAAATTATCCACCAGAGTCTGGCAGAAGACTTGATAATATCGCTTTAGAAAAATAGTGGTATGCCTATAATAAAGTATATTCAACAAATATTCCTATATGCAGCTATTTAAGTTTATTAAACTTTTTAAGCTACCCAATATTAAAGACCTATTTGTTTGTAAAGCACACAATTGTTCGACCAAGCTTTGTAAATAAGTTTTGTAAATGTGAAACTAAATAATTGTAAAGATCACAGAGGAATACATTCAGGAAGAGCCCGCTCATTCCACATTGTCTCCAAGGGAGTACAACATTTCAGTGTTAGCCCAACTGCTTCCTTTCTACCATTTTGGATATAAGTAAGTGAGTATAAATGCAGAAAATCATAAGCCGATATATATAGTAAGTCGATATCTATTTAGTTCCTTAAACAAAACTTCTTCGCCTAATATTTCAAGTCCTTACATTATTTTTTTTTATTTTTGGTTTCGTATAGATAAAAGGATCTACAACTTCATCATTAATTATCATTAGTCAGTCGAACTGTTTCCAACTCACTGTATTACATAGAATTATATAAATAATAAATATGTGAAAATAAATTGCTGAACAAGAAAAATATTCATTAACTTAATTTGATGAACCCACGCACACAACCACTTGAGGTTACCTTAAGATTAACTGAGGTTGAGTGGTTCGAATGGCTGTCATATGCAGCAATGCAATTATGTGTATATAGGTATGTGTGTGTACAAGAATGATAGGGGAAAGCATTGGCGCCCTGGGTGTCTCCTTTGGGTTTTAAGTTGCAAAACTACATATGTAGTTACTCTCGTAGTCATAAACGCAATGAACATGGGTATGTAGTTATGCGTGTATATACATATGTATATTATTACCACACTAATATTTTTACTTCGCCCGTAGCTTCGTCACACCAAAGCTTTTTCTGGCGCTAGAGCTCGTATATTAAAAAAAATTGATTCAAATAATTTCTCCATTTTTATTTGCGTCGTGGCAAGCTTCAACCTTTCAAACCATTTGTGTCTATCGGTGAGCGCTGAGGCTTCACTATTGACATGATGAGATAGGGCATTTCTTCTACTTACGACGGTATTTGGTTTTATCCAGGCCGCTGATGTCTACATACCAGGGCGCGTTAGTAGCGCATCGCAAGACTTCATTCTGGAACCTTTGGGTTTGAAGTATGTTGCTTGAGCAACTCCATAGTGGGATTCCATGCATCCAAAATGGATTTAGCATTTGCTTGTAGAAAAGTATTTTATTGTAAGTGAATAAAGCTCGTCGATTAGTCATAAGCCAATACATGTTTCTGAATTTAAAGTAAAGTTCTTCTATTTTCGTCCACGTCCATCACTCATGCCGACATTTTGGCGGTCTTCCGGGTGGTCTGCATATATTAACTTTGCCGTCTAATGCTATCTTCGCCTGGCGTCTATTCGACATTATTCGGACGTGATCTCTCCATGCCTTTCTTCAAGTGCGAATCGATCTCGTTATTTCTGCAATGCTGCAATTTTTTCTATTTTCTCCTTTTGTTTTTCGGTCACCGTATACGACCAGCTATAGCGCACAGTGTTTTCATTTCAACCGTTGTCGTGTCTTTTTGCGTTATGGCCGTGTCTGCCTTGTCTCCGCAGCATACGTGAGAATTGGTCGAATGCAATTCTTATAGATTCTTAAGTTGCTTTCGGCCCTCATATGCTTGTGCCTCCGTACAGCAGTTCTCAGATAGTCAGATAGCGATGCTGCTCTTATTGCCGCTTCCTTTATTTCTGTGTATTCTTAGATATTCTATTGCTGGTGATTCTTGATCCGAGATAGCTAAATTCAAGAATCTGCTCTATCGGTTTGTTGTTCACTGCCAATTTGTATCTTATGCATTGTTTGGATACAACCAAGCAGTTGTTTTTTCTGCAGATACATATGTGTAAGCTATACTTTTCGGCAACTTGCTCAAATTCAAACGTTGCAATTACTTTTGTGAACAGTTTTGACATTGAGCAGAGTAATCTCCTCTGTAATTATTTGATTCTTTTTTTGTCGCCTGTTTTGACTACTGGGTTGATAATATTCGCCCTCCAAGCTTATAGTATGAGCGTAGACTCGCAATTCTCCTGGAATAGTCTGCATTCATTTCAGTGCATAGTGTTGGTCCTCCATATTTGATTAATTTGTTATTCATATTGTCAATACCAGGCGATTTTCTATTTTTTAATTGATTAATTGCTAGGCATATGTCTGAAAGTTGGAGACCAGCATATGTTATTTCATTGCCATTTTCTGAATTATGGTTTCGGCCAGTTCAGTATTTGTCAACAGGCATGGCAAATGATTGATCCATGGTTCTTCTTATACTGCATTGTGTTAACAAGCTCGTTAATAGATTTTTTTTAAGTTTCAGAGCGAGTTCTACACATATTTTTAGCTTCTAAAGGATTTTCCAATAAGAGGTGTTATTTTGTTAAAAGATCAATGGGTTCGTTGCTTGTGTGGCACGTTGAAAATGAACATTGTCCAGATCAATACCATCCAATTCCGGGCATAAAAAATTGTTAATCATACCTCTTCATTTTCGAAAAAGTATGGCCTAATGACCCCGCCGGACCATAAACCGCACCAAACAGTCACACGTTGCGGAGAGAGAAACTTTTCAACAATAACTCTTCGATGTTCTGAGCCCCAGATCCGACAAATTTAGCTTGTTGACGAAGCCACCGAGATGGAAATGGGCCTTCATCACTCAAGATAATTTTGCGATGGAATTCCGGACTATTTTCATGTATTTCAACGATCCAATCAGCAAAGACACGACGTTGTTGATGATCGGCCGGTTTAAGTTCTTGTGTTAACTGGACCTAATAAGCCTTAAGACCCAAATCTTTATGCCAAATACGGTGTAATGACGTTTGTGGAATGCCTAATTCCAAAGAATGACGAGGTTTTACTCTTCACATCACTAACTTGTCCCAACAGCTCGAATTTTTTCACCAATTTCTGTATTGCGGTCCGACAAGGTGCTTCACGATGACCCAAAAATGTTCGAGTTTTACGAACCATCTTTACCAAATTTTCAGCATTTTTAAAGTGAATTTTAATAATTTCAATACGTTGTTCAAGCATGTATCGTTCCATTTTTATTAATGGCGTAGCGTCTATTTGTCAAATATCGAAAAATGACACAAAAAGTGGCATCTACCGAAATAGCGGGCTATTCAAAATAACATCTGTTATTGGAAAACCCTTCATGGCATATATTCTATTTCTGAGCTTAAAGTCTCCCAGAAGTTCACTTTTATTTTGGTGATTTCTGAATGAACTCTATTTCTGGTTGCCTTGTATTCGTCAAAAACTATTTCGGATCTTCCATATCGCTCATAGTGTTTCCTATTCTCTTTCGCTAATAGCTTTACGTCACTGCAGTACCATTTATTGTTTTGCTGGTGTCAATTTTAATGGCTCCGGTTGCTTCATTTGCGGCATAGATTATGTCTGTGTGTATCTTGGCACACGTTTTTCAACATTATCAGTACTTGTAATTGAATTGTGTGACATTTTGTTGTTAAATCGATTTGAATATAGTTCTTTAGACGATGCGTTTCTGAGCGATTCGATGGTAAATTTTTCTCTTATATTTTGTTATTATTATCTGTTTCGTGTTAGCCGAACCTAACACACGAACGTCTAAGATTTTCACTGGGTCTTATTCTTTTGGTGATAAGATAATCAATAATCGGTTTATGGCCGCTCGAGTTGTTGAAAGTGTACTTATGTTGCCTTTTGTGAGGATAGTAGGTGTTGTTAATCCTCAATTTATTCTGCATTCAGAGGTTCAGCAGCATTTTGCCATTTTCGTTTACTACAACTTCATTGTGTTTGCTTTTAATGCCCCGAATAGGACCCATTCCAAATCTGCATTGAAGTCACCCAGTAAGATTACTCGATCATTTCGTGGTATCTGCTCGAGAAGTTGTTATAATCGCGGTAAACCATTCAACTGTTATATTTAATATTCTGTTATATTTAATAATGATATTAGCATCTATTTTTCGTTGCCAATTTTCTTCTATATAAATACTAATGATTTGAAACTATTTTCTACGTTAAGAAAACCTGTGGATGTTCTTATGTTGCAATGGGAAATTGCTAATTGCTATTGCTAATATGATACTTTATATTGATCTGTTCATGAATTCCAAGAACTAAATGTGATCTTTGACCCCATTTTTCAGTCACATTAACTTTGTTGTATACTGCTAACTCAATCTTAGGTTTTATACGGCGTAATAGCTCGAAGTTCTCGAACCCTTATGAATATATAATTGGCGCTTACACCCTTTTACGGTGTTTGGTCGAGCTTCTCCTCCTATTTGGAGTGTACGTCTTGTTGTTGTTACACAAATGGACCCTTACACTCTCAAATTACTTCTTACTTCCTTTGTTCGCTTACTAGATTAGAGTGTGCAGCATTTATCTGGAGACCTTGCTACCGATTTGCAATTGAGAGAACACAGGTGTTCCTTCAATATGCTCTCAGAGTGTTAAAATTCTCAAATCCTATAGTATAATTCCCGTTTAATTTTAATTAACTTAAAGTCTCTAGCGATTAGAAGGTTTATACTCTCATTATCTTTTGTTTTTAGTATAATTAAGCGAAAATTTGTTTGTTCACCCCTATTATGGAGCATTTCCTTTCATAGGCCTACTAGATCTCCACGCAACACTTACCCATTTCATCTTAAATTGCTTGTCACGAATTATGCGCGTAATGCTCCTATTGCCCGCGCTCTGAGAGCGTTCAATAAGATATCGAGTTCTATTCTACTCGACTTTTTGGTGTCAAAGAATGAATTTTCTAAAATTTTAAACTCTTTTTTTAATTTATTTATTTAGCTATCTGTAGTAATTTAAGCTGCTATTAGCTCTAAGTGGTCTCTAAAAATTAGAATTATGTTTTAGACTTGAAATAAACGAAAACCACGCCACCATCATATCAAGATTTTAAGGATATGTAAGCGGAAAATTTAAAACAAAAAATTTTTTTTCATAAAATGTTAATGTAATCCTTTAAGAATTTGTCAAACATTTTTTAGAACGTAAATTTAAGTATTTCTTATATTATAGATCGTCAACCGTGACGACTCTATTCTTTGCGTTCGAGCGCTGGGAGAGGTATAGTTTTGTATTCAAACTTTACACGCGTTTTTCTTAAAACTATATTTTTCGAATTGGCGTACACGATAACTCGAGAAGTTACTGACCAATCTCCCTGAAATTTTGCATACATCTTTTTTATGATATTACTTTCTATGTGGTACAAGTTTTCGAAAATTTTTCAAAAAAATAATTTTTTCGAAGCAATAATAATAGGAAAATTCGCCCCAAAATTCATTTTTATTTTAAGCATTTCATGCAGCGAATTTTTTTCATATAGAAATTATGACATTAATAAACAAAAAATTTTTTGGTTTTTTGTATTCAGGTCACTGACGCCGATGCTACAATGCCCGCCGATCGAGAAGCCCCGCTGCGACCTTCCTCGAAAAATTGAGTGTACATCCGCCATTTTAAATGATTAAAATAACAAAATTTTTCTTTATTATTTTAATGTATAAATAGACTGTATGCCAATTTTGAAAAATATATATTGACTTATTCATTTTAAGTAATTTTAATGAAAATCAAGAAAAATATGGCCGTTTATAGGTATATGTCCCCTTAATACTTAACCGAACTCCGAAAAAGCTTTCAAGTTTCCATTAGCATAGCCTTTGTTAAAAAATAATCCGGAATTTGTCAATAAAGCGATTCATTTATTCTTTTGACTAATTCTCTGATATTTCCTTATTTTAAACAGCAGATATTCAGCGTTTTCGGGCTCATCATCACTAGAATTTATGTCTGTATTTGTGTACCTTATAAACATTTTTCACTAAATTAAAGATGAATGCATTAAAGCAAAACTTGCAAATAACAAACACAATACAAAACAATCAACAAAGCAATGTCGCCCATTTCAAACTGCTCATTGTATGTTGCATGCAACAAAGTAAAAATTCTCCGAAATATAAATAAGCCAATCGACAATTTTGTCTTCGAAAACCAAAAACACACAAACTAATGGGATTAACTATAAATTCTATTGAATTTTGCTGTTTAACTTTTCTTCTTCTCACATACTTTGGCACATAAAAACAATTCGACTGAAAGGCATTTATTTATTTACATTGAAATTTTTAGCTTTGACGAAATCCATTTAATGCGGCAGCTGTAATGAATTTTCTTATTTTCGGCAAAAATGTAAACAGATACTTGCAACCGCAACAGCGACCAACCAATTTGAAGAACCAATATAAATTGATGTGTACATTCACGTACAAACATATGTACATGCATATGTATGTAAGTATGTATGTATGTATATGTATGCATGTGCATGTATGTGTATGTAAAGATATACCGTAAAAGCATCGGAAAGGGTAAGCAATTGGATGGAGGATTCGGTATGCCGCGGCTGCACTTGTGCATGCAACACAAAACTTTAATTGCTGTTGGCGGCTAATGACAAACCGACTAGCTGACGGGATGGAGTTGGCTGGCATTGTTGGCCTTTGCATCCCAATCCACATTTATCTATTCATTTACTCGTTAAATGCGGATAATTGTAAACGTCTGGCCGTGACAATCGTAATGTCGCTAAGCATAATAAAAATAAGTGTGCATATGTATGTGTGTATGTATGTATTTATAAGCATGCATGCTCGTACATATGTTTTCATTTATTTAGCTTTTAGCTTGCACATACACTCATGCATACATATGTATGCTCTTATTTGAGTGTGTGTTGTGTGTGTGTGTGTGTGTGTACAAGTGTTTAGGCTACTTGTGTTGGTGTTATAGACGTCAGTGCCAATTACTTATACGCTCATTCATGAACTCTTCTTTGCTGTGGTCTCAAAAGGCCTGCCTACCCGTCTGCCTTCAGTTCATTCACTTATGTAATATACATATGTACATATGTAGTATATACTGATGTATGTATGTATGTATGTATGTATGTACGTGCTTTTACACTTCCAACGCTTTCCGCACCTCCACTCATCCGCACTTGTTTTGCATCACACTTTTTTTGTTCAAGTTTTATTCAACTAACTCATTTTTCCTTTTTTGCAAATTCACAATTTATGCACATACATACGTCCATATATATGTCCATATATATGTACTTTTTTTCTCTCCCGTAACGCTAACTTTTCACTAGCATATGTGTGAAATGTATGCATGTGCATTGGCTACCTTGCCCTTGACAAATGCTTTCCCCAGCATACATCAGTCTCGACTCTCACATTTTTATAGCAGACCGTTTTTCCTGTATCCTACATAAAAATTTTGCCTTGCTCCCCATATTCATATTTTATCCCGGCTTTGTCTCTTTTGCCATTATTTTACTTGCATAAATATTGAGGGTTATAAATACATTGCTCGGCACATATGTACATACATACATATATAATATGCATATGTTAGTATGTAAATGTGTTAGTTGTAGAAGTTATTGCTGGCTGGTAGACAAGCAGTCGTTTATCCAAATGCTGAGCGAGGCTTCGCGTTGGGCAGATATCAGTCTATTGCAGACACAGTACTTAGAAAGTATAAAATGCGAACAGGAAATAAAAGCGAAGTGAGAAGAAATGCGCACAAATTAACAAAACGAAGTAGCTGTGGGAGAAAAGCGAAAAAATGTGAACTTGAAATACAGCTTAGAAAGGCTTGAATCCGTCTAGACACACAAGTAGACAATGGCAACACAAATGCATCTATGCATACATAAGCCAGCATATGCGCATATAAGTTTGTTTATAACTCTATTGTATTTACATTCGAAGCATACATACCTATGTATGTACATGAAAATATATATACGTGCAAGAAAAAATATTCTGCGTTTTGTTCCGTAGAGATGCTGTGGAGTTTTTACGTTGCAAGTACAAAACAGATTTTTCAGAAAAATCCAAACTCATTATCACAAAACTTCTTAACAGATTTAGCTTAGCTTGTTTTCGTACTATCCTCTTTGAATCTATTATTTATATCTAATGCATTTTTTCTGTAATTGACCAGTTTTAGATATCGACGGTTAGCAAATCTGTTTTTCATGACCCAGCGCTAAGACAAAAATGGTCCGCATGTTAGGCAGACTACGTTCTCCTGTCAGTTGATTGAGAAGAGAGCAATCGTTGGTAAGAATATTATTTAACCATAGCGCACTAGTTAACAAGGCTATTATAATTCTTTTCACATGACGGTTATAGGCGTCCAAGTTGGCTGGGCCATGTCGTCTGAATGGACAGAAACGCCCTGGCGCTGAAAGTATTCGATGCGATACCACAGAGGAAGCCTCTAGGTTATAGAAGATCAGGTGGAGAAGGATTTAGCTTCACTTGGTGATTGCAACTGACGCCGGTTAGCATGAGAAAGAAACGACTTGCGCGCTTTGTTAAACTCGGTTATCGCGCCAATCAGGACGATGAAGAAGGTTGTAGGCATAAATGTGTGTGTGTATAGGTATATAGGTTAGGTTAGGTAGCGCTGGCTGATCTATAAAAAGATCTCACTTAGACCACTAGAGTCCACAAGCCTTTCAGCCTTTTTGTCAACAATATTTTTCAAGGGTGAAAAACCTGTTGATCCTAGCCGCATTAGTAGAGTCCTACGAAGCGCAGCGCAAAGTAGGTTCTAAAGTACCCCTAGCATTCGCTTCGTTACATGTGTTACGCGAATCGCTATGAACAAAACCCATTTTGGCTGCGTGATGTGGGGTGAGACAGTGTCCCGTAAGTTGGTTCGTCGAGGTGCTGTCTGGGTGACATGCCCCAGACTCAATTAGCCACTGCCGTTATTTCGTCAAACCATCTTGATTTGACTATAAATCTGCCTATGTCAACTATTTTCTTTCCTGCACTTTCTACCAAGTTGTCCATTGAGTATTTCCCCAGCATTCTATATCGTAGAACACCCAGATATGGGCACTCATACAGATAGTGGAAGACTGTCTCCCTTGAATCCTCTTGATTGCAGCTTCTACATCTATCGTTATATGGCCACCCATCTTCAAAGCCAATGGCCGGTTATTTTTGACGTAATTCTAAAGATGTCTGTTCTTGGCTTTCGTCAGTTCTCAACTTGTTGTACCCTGGTCATGTTTCCTTCTCTATTTTGCAGGTACCGGTGTTGGTCCATCTGTCAACAACCTGCTCCTGGAATTAGAAAAAGGTATCCCCTTTGTAGACGCTTCGGGGGTAGCCCACATCTACCGCTTCGGATACTCTAGAGGAGGTCCCGTGTCTTGCCAGCTCATCAGCTTTCTCATTTCCTTCTATGTTCCTATGCCAGGTAGCCAGATGAGAGAGATGCCTGTCATGCGTGCTAAGGAATTTAGTTCATTGTTGGTGTTGTTAGTGTCTTTATAGTTGAGATGGTTGCTTGACTATCCGTAAAAATACGTGCTTATGATAGTTGTTGTGGGTGATTCTGCAAGCTTCCCTTACCGCGAGGACCATGCCCAATCTTTAAGGGTTAAGTCTAAGCTTTCGCCCATCCGATGGTATAAACTGTAACTCTCACTTTCCAGAGGTTAGCTTGATTCCAAGAATTAACAGCTTAACTTTACTTGAATCTGTGTGGGTATATAAATAAAAAAATTAGAACTTCCTTGCTTGGTAAAACTATCAATTTTTCTTGTGTATTAAATTTCGTTAAGACGTCTACATTTTTACACGAACTAATCTTTGTGGAGGCCACTGTAGCAGAATATGGTTTTGTGGGGGCCCTTCATTCGGTTCGAAAACAGAAATGATACATCAATTCATAGAACGGTTTTTTTCGAATAGGGGTCCCCCGTTTAGCAAGCGATGGCAAACCTCCGAGTGTATTTTTGCAAAGAAAAAGCTCCCCGTAAAAACCCATAAAATTGTTGTAGATCCTTACATTTTTGGAACACCAGCTAAACACACACCGCAAATGGGATGAGAAGTTCGACCAAATACCTAACAAAGGATGTATGTAAGTGCGAATTATTTAGACCTAACTAGATATATTCTTTGCAAAGCTGCCCATTGGGAGGAAATTCAAAATGTACATATGTTTTACAACTAAATAATATTTGGTGAAAAAAACGAGAATTATTCCAGGAAGCTTGGATTAGAATAATACATACCCATATAACATACTACATAATAAAGCAATTCAGTCGTTTGTTAATTCGCAAAGCTCAACTGTAAAGTAAAGTACCATAAGGAATTAATAAAGTATTCATAATTCAAATTAATAAACCCAGCAAAGCAATGAGAATTAAAATTCAAACCAAAAATTATTCATAGCAGAATAAAATTCCCAACAAACCGCGACCAACAAAACGCCCGAATATTGTGCAAAACAAAGTGGAATAAGGAGAATTCGGGAGGAAACGACATGACGCTGTACCGACTGAAAGAAACCACAAATGAAGCGCACATTAACGCATAATAACTTCATCAAGAAATGCAATTGAGTGGGCAATTAATGAGCAGCAAGCAAAAGCGGTCCGGATTAAAAATAAAACAAAGAGAGAAAAATCAAAATTAAGGCATGAAGAACAATCATAAGTCATAGCGGCGAAAATGCAAACGTACGTACAGCAGAACCACAACAGCAAGGGAATTGGCAGCGAAGAAATCAAAAATAAAAGAGGAGAATCAGCACAGAAAATTATAGAGTGAACTGGCGCAAGTGGCGGCAGCAGGTAAAGGATTCCACGAAACTTCACCAACACACACACAAAGCAATAAAAGAAGATGAAAAAAAAATCGAATAGCTGCTTTAATCACATGAGAATAATGTTTGACTCCATAGCTTGCAGGTACAATCAAAAGTCAGCCAGCCGTTGTCAAAGGGCAAGCGCAGCTCATTTCCGTTTCAATTTGCGTTAGATGCGCAAAAGACTGCTAAAATCGACCCTCGAAAAGAATCGGCTTAGGGTTTTGAACTAATAAATCAAAATAAAAATAAAACGTGCCAAAGCTAACTACCGACAGAGCAAAATTGAACGAAATAAAAGTAGAGAAAAAATACACTAAAAAGTCAATAACTTTATTAGTGATTTAGTAAAAAATTTAGTAAAAAATAGGGTTAAAAACAACAAAAACATATTCAAGCAACTTAGCGTCATATAAAAGCTGGTTTATACGATAAATTATGTGTATCTGCTGCTGCGCGACAAAATGTTGTCAACACGTAAGAAATGATAGCCAAAAATCTATATTTACCTACTCGCTTATATATGTATGTATATGTATTTATGTATATGTAGCAGTTTTAAAAATATTTATATGGCTATATCGAAGGCGAACCAATTTTTTCTAGAGCATAGGCAGCGAGTTGAGAATGGCTAAAAATTGATTGCGCCTCAATACTGGAGGTATTAATTAAGATCTTAATTAACTACAATACATATTCTTGCATAATTTTGCATATATTTAGCGAGCGTTCGGCATGTCGTCCAGTTAGATGTATATAATTTCTAGGAAACTTTTTTCCGACTACTGGCTTCTTCTCATTGACTATATTTGTATCAAATTCAGGAAGAGGAGAAATAGCTAAGATGGGTGAAGTAGAGTAGGAATATTCGTAGTACCAGTTTACAGCCAGAAAAACCAAGAACCAGACCTTAAGTTATATGGTTTCAAAAATTCTAAAGTCAACCCAGATAGACTTTCTGTAATTCGATAGTCGACACTCGTTTGCTCGATACTTCGCGACAATCCCATTTTGGTTCCCGTATTTCGATATTTGTACTATCGTTTTTATATTTTAGGAAGTGTTTGAAAAGTGGTTTATAGCTGTCAAAGAGAGCATGAAAGAAATAAACATTAAAAGTAAATATATACAATTGGCGTTATTTTTTAATTTTGGAAGATTTTAATGAAGAAAACTCTTCAATAAATAGAAGGAGAATATACGATGCGTTACAGAGAAAACGCGATTTCACATTTCAGTTTTTCCAAGTCTAGCTCTAAGACTTGAATCTTCATCTTTTTATATTGCACTTCAGTTGCAATTTGTGTCTCCTTTAGTTGCAGTTTGCTCTTTGTGATTTCATTGTTCTCTTCGAAAAGCCTCAACACTTCACTTTGAAATTTTTCTTGCTTCTAAATCTCTCTTTCAATTATTTTGACTTTGGGGTCTGAATACCCTTTTATTTTAGCAGCTTGTTGTACCTCGTCGATTTCCACTTCCTCACGTATATTAATTTTTAGCGACTCAGTCTTGTTTGAGGTTTTGCCTTCGTTGTCACTCGAAGAATTATCGGCGCTCGAGATTTGGCTCAATTATTCGCTAACGAAAGTATCGTCTGCCTGAGGAGCCGCAGTAGAACTGCTAGGCCCGTCTGTATGGCAACCATATGAAGTTGTGCCTGGTACTCCCGATATATGTATGCTCGCTTACTTTGGCTGCGGCAACTATCCGTTCCTCCATATGATTCAATGAAACCGCATCATACGGACCACACCCCGTTTTCGTCACGCTTTTCATGCGCTGGGTAAGCTTGCGTTTTGCAGTGTACTTGTAGTCAGTCCATACCTAGGGGTATTACAAGAATTTATTACCACAAATGAAAAATGTTTCAAAGTAATGGTAAGTGTTAATACAAACTTTCTGCCTTCCTTTTGTTGGCTTCATGGAAGGCCCGTTACTATTTCACAATTCCGTTAGCTTATCCCATAACTGTTTCTTCTTCGAACGGTCATTAGCTGCACTCTGTAGGGTATTTTTAGCTAATGAATCGTGCTTTTCCATATATTCGACCATTATCTTTAGTTGAGCAGCGTTTGTTTGTTGAGACCTATGCAAATAACCATATAAAACTTTAAATATCAAAAAAAATTTAAATTTTTAACTTATATTTTGAAGAAATAAACAGCAGAAAATGAAAATCGAGAGCAAAAGTGGTGTCGAGCTGTATCTATCGAGCGTTCGATATAACCCTACGATATTCTTTGTTAGAGAAAGCAAAAACGATACTTCGATTACTTGCTCGATAGCCACCCCTGGAGAATCCGTAAACCGATCAAAGCAGGCGATATAACAAATTAACAGTAATTAAATTTTCTAACATTTGTTCATGCTTCATTTATCATTCAAAGCAAACGTTTTGAAGATATGTACCTATTTACAAAGTAAAAAAAAATTTTTTTTGTGCAAAAAAATTAAATGTTTCTATTTATATTTAAAAAATGTAAAAGAAAATGATTTTCGAAGTTTTTTTATCATTTCTTAAACCTAGCTTATCTTGAAAAGATTTTAGATATAAATGAAAAAACCCTCTAATAAGAATGAACGTTATTCGAATGCAAATAAGATTAGTACAATAATTTTTTGCTCAAAGTTTAACAAACTGCCAACAGAAAATCGATTTTTGTGGATTTTGTCGCTTTTCCTAGTAAAAAATTAGATAGAACATTTAATTACCTTAATTTGTTTTGGTCGGTTAACGCATTCTCTAGATATTAAAGATTGATGTGATCTAAATCTTCTTCTTCTTTTACCCAAACCGTTATTTAGCAATATTGTCATGAATTGCACTGGCTTACAACAACATTTCTATTCGTGCTCATTCGCAGATTCGAATTCTTTGTCCTTTAATCAGATACATTTGAACTTCAGATAAGTTATTTACGAGGGGGCGCAATAAGTACCCGTGTTAGAAAGGAAGACACCATTTTTACAAAAAAAAATTTCCGGGCATACTGGTGGTTCCTCATGAAAAAGGGATGTTCGCTCTCGTTTAAATTCGTTGAACCAATATTTAACTATGGTCATAGACTGCGACCCATGGACAGCATCCAACTCTTCTTTTATCTACTCACATTTTCCCCCCATTAGAAAACAAAAAGCGAATTACCGAACGATACTGCTCTTTTTCCACCTTAGTGAAAATCACGAAACACGTCTTACGCGAATAGCTGCCAAATCCAAACAAACCTATTAATCAGTCTGAAATTTGTTTTGCCATCGTTTGAGAAATGACAACACACGATACTAATACCAACTTCTCACAGGAAAGTCCTCAGTCATCAAACACGGGTACTTATGGAACCGCCCTCGTACATAACCATATCTGCAGATAATCCTATTACCGAACGCGTCCTTCATTATGTCGATAGCATGAGAAATCTTCCATCTGGCGAACACCAGAAACTTTTCAGGGCGCGTGCATGAACATTGGAAAAAAATAGTTGGGCTTACCTCTAGGGCAGCCAGCACTGATGATGGCAACCTAATTTCAATATATCTTCTGAGCGGCGATCAGTATAACTGGACTCTTTTTTTTACTTATAGAATGGGTGCTGTTATTTGGAAACTGTACCAGGCTAACACCATAAGAACATTCTTTTAAATAACGAGTCCAAGTCTTACGGCCCCGGACATTCAAGCCTAGTGTTTACGTGCAGGTTTTCCAAAAGAAAAATCCAAAGAAAATATAAATTTTAAAATTAAGATTCTTAAATAAAATGATTGCCTTTTTAGCGATTTTTATTTTTCTATTATTTTGTTTAAAATTCCCAAAAATGAATAAAATATTAACTTATATTTATTATGTTGTAGCCCTGGAACTGTGGCATTTACATGGCGCAAAATTATTCCTTAATCAATTTTATTTTTGCTTAACTTTTTTATTAAATAACAAAATGATGTTGAGTAATCGAAATCTCTATTTTTGTCTCCATTGCTATTCTGTTTGTATACAGCAGCCGTCTTGTTCACAAATGTCAAATATGACTGGCATACGACGCCATTACGATGCAAAAATTACAAATCTTCCGATAGGGTGATTAATTTCGTGCCACGTTTATGTATATTCTTTTATCGGTCACCTTTGACAATTCCCATTTTTCACTATAGCTGTGAATATATGAACTTAATCAACTTCGTATTCATTAAAAAAAATTTAATAAGCATTTTTAATTAAAATATGAGGCAAATTAATCATAAAAGTAACATGCAAATAAATATTATAAGCCATAGTTAATAAAATTTGGTTTAACCCGTAAACTACCACAGGCCAAAAATTTTTTTAGAAATCATCTATGTTTTGTCTATATTATATGCATATATTAACAAGCACAAAAATATTAAATAAAGTATTTGTTGTATAAATGTAATTTTATGCGTTGCCAAAACGAAAACAAATCGATTTTTTCCAGTTGTTGTATTTACATAACAATAAGGCCAACACTCGCTGACAAATTAGCCCGCTTCTAAATGTACTAGCATTTTTTTGTTGGTTTTCTATTGAAAAATGTGGGTTCGTTAGAAAAATTAATTTGCATGCAAATTTGATGCTTGTCGGCAATATGCCGATACCTACTCGTAAAAATTCAGGCTGTGCTTGAATATGTTTATACGGTTGATTGGTTAAGCTGAAAGGTCCACTTAAGTGCTTTTTCTATTAGATTTCAATTTGATGTGACCAAGAGGGAAAACGGCTGAGTTTGAAACTTAAGTTATTAGTTACGAACAATCTTAGGAAAAAACGATAATGAAGATATTTATCAAAGCAAATTCAACCAAAAAAGTCAGCTATCCACATGCATCAAAGTTCATTCATATTGAAATTTTCTGATTTCTAATTTCGAAAACTTGATAACCAAGTTTAGCTTAATACGAGTATGAGCTCATATATGTATAAGTCGCTTTTGTAATTTGGTTCCGTCTAATATCAATCAAATATTTACTCGTACCATGGCTATAGCTATAAAGAAATATCGAGAAAAACTCTTTACTTTCTTCAATGCCTGTTCTACTGCACTGACAAAAGACGTAAGAAAAACAGGAGGCCATTACTCAATGCACTCGACAGGTAACGGCAAACCCCTGAGTATATTTCTGCCATGAAAAAATTCCTCAAAAAAACCATTTGTCGTTCGGAGTCGGCTTAAAACTGTAGGTCCCTCCATTTGTGAAACAATATCCAGCCGCACACCAACAAATAGGAGAAGGAGCTCGCCCAAACACCTAACAGAAGTATATGTTCCAATTATTTATTTATTTCATTTTTATTACTGAATTATCCTCAGATAGACTTATATTTATAATGGGTTTGGGGTCTTCCTGTTCAAATTTATCTGCTCTTTAAGCACAATTTAATGGTTCGACACTATCTGGCATGCCAGGCAGTTCGTGCAGAGTTTAACATTTTGACTAACAGTGGTGCAAAATAGCAATCAGCAAAATAACATAGTTAGTAATGAGTTATTATGGAACATTTTTGAGCTTCTCAACTTAACCCATAAAAATTACCTTGTGATGTTGTCTCTCGTGATTGTCTCTCATTTCATTTATTTATTTATTTTTATCTTATATATCTAT
>JAYXIM010016019.1:0-59497 GCA_037575425.1 Anastrepha fraterculus
ATATTAGGCCGGTTCGATTTGTGGGGAGGAAAAAAAATCGCCAATTGCTCTGTGAAAATCATATTCTAGGGATCAAAATAAGAAATGGTGATATTTTGAAATGATTGTATGGGGAACCCCCAGGGGAGTTCCAGGGGGTGTGCCACTGGCATGGGTGGATCGGCCGTCCAAAGTTAGTGAGGGTCGGTCATACATTTGGACTCGATTGGATCACTCTAAATGGGTCAAAGTGGGATTTTTCGTTCGACCCAAATTGAGAGACATCAGAATTCGTTTTAGAGGTATGGTTCCTTCGGCAAAGTTTCTTATTTTGATCCTTAGAATACGATTTTCACAGAGCAATGAGCGCTTTTTAAATCGACCCGCCCTACTGGATATGCCATTTTTTTATTTAGTTATTCAAAAATAAAATTGGATAATTAAATTTGCGCCACTTCTTGGGTTTAAGGGGAAAGAGTCACTTACATTTGGTAAAAATGATGAGACCAGCAAAAAAACCAAAAATACAATCAATTTTTGAGTAAATAAGTTTAATTAAACTCATTCAAACTTTATACGCTGATTGCTCACTATTTCATTTAGTTCCCACATAAATATTATTGATTAGAGATAAAATTATTCCACTTTTATATATTAAAACTACATTTCCGTCCGTCTGTCTGATATTACAACCCGAGTTTAATTCCAGAAAATATTAGCCGAACTCAAATGTGCGCAAGTGTATATAAAGTTCGATCAGCACTTTTTTGTATGCACCTCAATTTTGTCAAAGTGGGAGCGGTAACCATAAATTTTATGTCCTCAAGGCACAACAACTGAACCCGATTTTCGCAAGTGTTCAACGGAGTATTTTAAATTTTAAAACGTTGACTAGAAATAGATAATTTTGTTTAAGAATATGTTTTTATGCTCGACGTTAACAATTTTATAATATACAATACGTAATGAAAAAACAGTTCACTTAGAAAAAATTAACAATACAAACAGCTAAGCCTTTTCCCCTCATTTAGATTTTTTTTTTCTAAATCCTATCTCAACTTTAGCTGCTATTCCATGTGGAATGATTTTGTCTTGAAATCTTATCTTAAATTAGTATGCTTAAGTGGCCTTGGGAATTGAAACTATTACTCGATATTTTTGGTATAAGAACAAAATTCGACTTTTGCTACTACCCGAAATATGGAAAATAACTGAATAACGACAAAACTAGAGTTTAGTTGTTATTCCAAATTTAAAAAATATCAAATAAAATTAATGACTGAACTCAAATTAATACGTCTGAAAACAATCACGGCACGGGTCAGAATGATATCCCAAGTCCATTTAGGAAACTTGAAATAAATGTTGAAGTAAATCGAAAAGGCTGCTTTCCAAAATCATGAAAACATAGTATCGATTTTAGCTTTTTAGTCGTTTAGTTTATAGGAATAGCTAAACTGATACAATTTCGAGTCATGGTGCATTTGAAATACACTTAGAATACAATGCTAGTAATAACTCAACCAAGATCTAACTCGACTTTAGCTGTTATTCCTTGTGAACACAGAATTTTGATTTCAAAAGTCGCTGTGCGCCTTGTGAATTATAATAATGTGCATTTTCTCTTAGCGCTGCTTCCTTATGGAATATCATCTGGGACAATCTTGAACGGTCTCAATGTCCAATTGGGCATGTCCCAAGATCGTTGTAAAATCGATTCCTAGAATTCTAGAAGATTTCTAGAAGCAAAAATGCGTTGAGTTTTCACGAGAGATTTTTAATCTCTATAGCAAGAACAAACCTGAACTTATGAACCGAATAATTACTGAAGACGGAGATTGAATTTACCACTAAGAAGAAGAGTTGAAACAGAAATAAAAAAGTGTTACCATCGACTAGAAAGATTACGTGAAGGAGCCAGCATGCATCCTATGTGTTAATTAGAAAATGGGTGCCCAAACAAGAAGATTATGAAACGCTTTGTGTATATTAAACTTGCAGGCCTTTTCTATCTCTTGTATAGTCTTTTTGTAGTACTGTCAATATTTAGCCTTTTCAGGGTTGTAATATTCACGTGTATAATATATCTTCAAGACTACGCACTTATTTACAAGTGTCAATATTATGGAAGAGTACCTAGCTTAACTTTTAGTTGCCATAGAGGAAAAAAACAAAGAGCAAATGGGTTCGAGAAGCGGTATATGCGTATAGCAGAAGTGAGATGGTTGCATAGCTTGAAAATAGTTAAGCTTCCTACCAAATTCCCAAATTAAGTTTCCACAAATTAACAAGAAAACTGTATCACGAAGCAATGTATTCAGATAAAGAGGGGAAGATGGTTATTTCGGCACATTTGAAGGTCAAAAGGTAAAACCTTTTTTGTGTTATAAATTAACACCACGAAAGGTATGAGCAGTGTATTGGGGTTAAAGGACTATACATAAATTTGATTTCACACTGCTTTCTCTTCTTTTTCGAACCCTTTCATATCCTCTCAGAGCTCTGGATCGTATACAAATTATAAGAAACTGATGACTTGTATTTGAACCATACTAAAATAAAATACCAATGTCGTTCCCACGACAGTCGGTTCTACGTAACCGGAACAACCCGGATTTATATCCGGCCAAGGACTGTCACTTCAGCAGCATTCCTCTTATATGCATGGGGAATGTTAATGATGCTACAACAACAACCAAATAAAATACTGAATATAAAGGAAGTAGTTATTTTGCCTACTTTGATTGTTTGGGTAATTTATATATTATATTATTTTCAATTGCATTAGGTATCAACAACAATTAGATTGGATTTCTAGGCATACTTCTAAATTGAGGCACACTCAAAACCACAAAAACGGCAATAATAGAATAAAGTAGTGAACCACACCAACCGACAGCAACCGAAAGTAATCAGCTCAATGGTCACAAACAAAGCAACTTGCAACATTCAAAATGCAGAAAATGTGTGCATAAAGAGAGGCATCAAATGTTTTACCAATTACCGCAAACATGTACATAAAAGTATCGGGTGTTTTTTCAGCTGCATGACAACTATCGACATCGATAGCTATGGCTTGACACTTGTGAATGGCAAACAGTGTTGTCATGTTGGTATTTTGGTTCAGTAAGGTTTGGCAAGACATCCTGAATGCCAATATGATGCTGCCAAATTGTGGAAATTTACTTTGATTACGGTAATACAAAATATGTTTGCGAAGTTCAGAGGGCATTGACCATATCATCGGTCCTTATTTTTTGAGAAATGAGGAAGGAGCTGTCGTTACGGTGAATGGCATGGTTGGTTGGTTGGTTTAAGTGGTGATTCTTCCAGAATCCAACTAGCGCTTCCGCACCACTTTGTTGCCACATCCTCGTTACCAACTTGTTTACCAGTTATTTACAGCATGCCTATATCCAGTCTGTGCGGTGCAGGAACCTTATCAGGTTCTTGACATCTAAGACAGCTATTCCAGACTCTAGAACAGCGGTTTACCCAGGGTTAACATTCTGTCCTTCAATAGGGCAGAGCATTCGCAGAGAAAATGGAAAATTCGTTCCTTTTTCCCCGGTTGTTTTGTGAATGGCATAAAATAAAAAAAATAAATAAGTAATATTTACCGTTTTAGGCTAACTCCCAACAGCAAACGGTTTTTTATGAGAAATACCCTCGAAGGTTTGTCATTGGCTGCCGATTGGCGGTCGCTATTAGCAAAAGCATTTCCTATTATATGATGTTCATACACATAGATTTGAACCTACGCACTCCCGAAAGGTAGTTACGCACCAACCCATTCGGGTACGGCGGCCCCTATGGCTATTGAGCGATGCTGACTGAGTTTTGTTTCCAAAAAAGGTTTCAGCTGAACATCGACGGCATTTGATTCCAACAAGACGGCGCAGCTTGCCATACAGCGCGCTTAGCAATCGAATTTTTGCAATATTCAAGCAATTTCTGACGCCATAGGGCCAGATTTTATTAGAAAAAGTAGTCAAAAATAGGACTGACCCGGAAAATAGGGAAAAAAATAAAATAAAATGCTAAGAAAAAATCACAAAAATGCATTCCAGCAATATTTCCGTTTTATCTTATCATTTTAAGTTCTCCAGCTCTTAAAAAACACCCGTTATATGTAAATATATAAATACATGCATAAATGCATACTATGCTATTTGAGTATTTTAGTTGTTATCACCTGCGACTGACATCCTTCTTGGAAATAATCACTTTGCCGTAGTTGTACGTCTTGATGAAAATTGCAAACAACATTGTTGTAGGCGTTTGGGCGACGCCAGCCACAATGTTGACAGGGAAACAAGCGCTTGTTATTTTTGTTTTGAAGCGTATGTGGCAGCAACATGCAATGAGCAGAAATGGCAGAATTGTGGGATGAATTCTGGTTGGATGCAAACAATTATAAATACATATGCACATATGTATATATATATATTTGTATGTATGTATTTACTGGTATACTTAGTGCATGCATTAGGTATTTAGGCATTGCAAAGTGTTATGTTTGCCGCAAGTTGTCATAGATTTAAAGCTTTACAATATTTTGGTTGGGTGCAAAATTGCCTACGATTGCCAACGACTGGCTCTCGGTGCTGTCACGTTGCATTTACATTTGCGCATTTGCTCACAGACGTTAGCGCATATGTGTGTGTGTGTGTGTGTCTATTTGAAATTTTGACATTTAAGTGCAACTTTATGAGCTCATAATTTAATCATGCAACATCAGCAACAGCATCAACTTAATGCACAAATGGCTTGTGCGTAATGGCCATTCGCCTCAGCTGCACAAACAAAACAAAAGTACATACATACGTACATAAATGCATACGAGTACATACAGCTAAACGTCTCTCACTGGCGCACTTAGCAGAAATTATGAATTCATATTGCTTCGGTGGAACTAAATATTTGAAAACATATTTAGTCGAATGCATATGAGATGAAGTATTAGGGCATGCACTTATATGTACATAAATATATGTGCATATGTATATAAATGTAGTGCTCATTAACTTATGTATAAATGTATGTACTTATGTACTAAATGAAAGTAACATTTTCAGTAAGTTTGTGGTATGTGACAAGCTTATCCGTGCTGTTGACGAGTAGTTGTTGCCACGCGTTTCATAAATATCCATCCAAATATATGTATGTACATACATACATACATACATACATGAATACTACTAATGGTATTTAATTAGGCGATGCAACTCCGAGCCGTGCTGGTTGATTTGCTTCCTTGAGCAGCAAATTACGTTAATGCTGTTGCAACAAACGGACGCGTTGTAAAAGCAAATAGCCGAGCACACAATGAAGTTGTGTTGTTGATTGTTGGCAATGACGCAGCCTAGACAAATAGGCGTGCCAGTGAGGTCAGCGGGGCAGACAGTTGGATAGACATGCGAATTGGCACACAACTAGACAATTACAGAATGCAATCGGAGAGCAACTACAAAAAAATAAAAAATAAAAAAATATGAAACGCGGAAAGAATTCCTATTCGGAGGAAATTGTGAAAATGATGAAAAGAAAATGAATGTGGCACTATTTTGAGGCCCTATGCTCCGAGGAAGAGCTATCAGTGAAGTGGTTACTTCAGTTTTGGGACCAGGGGTAAAGCGCCACGCTGTGAATGCAAAGAGTATAGTTTTGGACAAGTAGCCTCGCACAAGACTAGCCGTAATCATTTTACGATCGCTGTAATAGTGAAGAAACTTCGAGTTGTTTCCCTAAAACTCTTATTTTCACTTTAACGCCCGAGTGTACCCGTATTATTCTCTTAATTTACGAAAGAAATCACGATTACCCCACATGGCGGCAACCAAAGAAAACGACCAACAAACCCTTCATTTTCGATCACTCTGTAGGGATTTTTTGGGTTTCAGCTTAGAAGCGCCATTATCATGATAATTGTAATTCGCTTCGAAGTATATTTTCCATAGTTTCACACCTTGCGTAAGTACTATCGACAATATTTGGCCCATAAAAAAGCGTTTCTAGCTGCTTTTACATTAATATCTCAGCTGCCCTAGAAACAAATCTCGACGATTCAATGCCAAGCGCTTCAACTGGGTCACATCATTTGAAACTCAAAACATCTTGACACAAATCACTGATCTTCTGTCCTGAGCGGATCACCTCTAGACTTGTATTCCTGTCAAAACAGTGCCGGCAGCTTGTTCAATACAACGCAAAATGAATTAGTTTAATCGTCGAATATTTATATTATCGCCCATCAAAGTAAGCTACAGTTCATAGACACATAGTTGAACTCAGATTCAATCTTCAAACCACGCTATCAGTGAAGTGGTTACTTCAGTATTGGAACCAGAGATACTGCTTCACGGTCCTGAATGCAAAGCGTATACTCTCGTACAAGTAGCATCCTATCAAGACTCAAACGCAATCATTTTACGATCGCTGTAATAGTGACGAATTTACGAGTTGTTTGCGGAAAACGCTGATTCTCAGTCTAACGCCTCAGTGTGCCCATATTATTCTCGGTAATTTACTACGGTGATTGTTCCATGACATTTGTCGAGTTTTTGGTTAAAAAAGTGTTCACAATATGAGCCCTGTGGGACGGTGCATTATCATGGTGCAAGATCCATGAGTTTTGTTTCCACAAATCAAAGAAAAAGACCGACTTTGACTTGAGTTTTTGGGTTTCGGCTCATGTAGATAGCGCCATTCAGCCGCCTGTTGACTGGTTTGCATGTCAAACTCATGTACCCACATCTCATCACGTGTTATGATGCGCTGGATAAACGTTGGGGCACAAATTCACTTGCTCAAGCAAGTCTTCGGCCATCTTCTTCAGATTAATTTTTTTAAAGAAATTGAACTCTCTTGGAACGAGTCGAGCAGCCACCCGTCTCACGCCCAATTGATGGTGTAAAATGTTTCAAATTGATTCGTAAGACACGCTAAGCCCACGAGCTACCTCCCTCAAACTTAAATGATAGTTTTCCAGCACCATTGTCTTGCCTTTTTCGACGTTTTCATCCGTTGAAGGCATTAATGGCCGACCAGTTAGGGGCAAATCTTCCACGACTTGCCGGTCCTCTGCAAAAGCCGTATACCACTCGTAGGCCCAGGTACCGTGTTTTTCATAAAGCACACGCGCCATAGGTTTTCTCCAACATTTTCAACGATTCGGCACACCAAATCTCGTTCAAAACACACTAAACTTTAAGACAAATTCTTTGTTCGATATTTTTATCACAGTGAAAATCGTAGACCTGCGGTTGACTGACATAATTAAATACGAAAAACAAACTAATTGACAGATCACGCTCAAACTCTGCGCCACTACAGAGGACAGTTGAACCAACATTCCAGCAAAAAAAAATTGGACTTATGTGTAAAGCGCGCTTTTTAATATTGATACAATTTTTTTATATCTTCGCGATCACAAATTCAAGAAGAAACTCATTATCATTAAAAAAATCTTTATCTATTCTTTTAAAATTGTTTCATCATCTTCAAAGTACGATTCTTTAAATCCTCTAAATAAATCCGGCTGTTTCAGTTCGATTCGATTTTTATCAACATAATAATGAAATACCGAATCAAACAGTAAACAGAAATAGGAGGAGTAGCTCGGCCAAACAACCGAAAAGGTATAACAACGGTATCCTCGAAACGGCATCTTCTGCTTGGGAATAGCCAGAAGTCATACGAAGCTATGTACTATGTCAAGCGATTGCGATGTTGGTGAAATGGAATGGTTGACATTTTTAGCAAAATCCTTTCGAAGAATCTGTGCAACTCCACGCAAACGACGTTCTTCAAGTTTTCGATTTTTGAACAGAAAATGTTTGATTACCGTTGATGTTGATGGTCGCCCGAGGTTTGCTTAATGTTCCACGCTTCCTTAACGCACATTTCTTTGTACGCGCATTTTAATGGTAGTCCCACTGAAAGTGCATTGTTTAAAAAATTGGGCGATTTGGTTGTGATGCAACAGCGATTTGCAGCTGGAACAGAGGTTTTTTTGTGTTAAATCGTTAGCTTGTATTTGTATGAAACCCTCTCAAGTGACTCTTTTTCTACAATGATTAGCTTACGTGACGGTCGAACTTGAACAGGCGTGCATGTTTAACATCAAAATTGCCGCAACGAAATCGACGAAAGCAAAATTATGCACAGTTGACTGTTATACCTATTGTGAAGATCATAAACACTATTCACATTTCGAGCCGCCTTGCTTGCGTTTTCGCCTTCTTCGAAAAAAAAGTCTAAAATAAAGCATATTTTTTTAATACTGGTGTTCATCTTTGACAAGCGGCCGAACAATACTCATACTCGTACAAGAAATTGCAAAATTACTACAGACAAGATTTTTTTAGTACAAGATTTTTTAGTACTGATCGCATTTCTATAAGTCCAAATACAAAATATTGGAAAAACAATACATTTCATTTTATTAAAGCTTTCTTTGATGGTGCGGTCGTTTTTTTATCTGAGCAACCGCCGCACATTGGGTTTGTCCGTGAAATCCGCTGTGGGCATAAAACCCAAAGTGATGGAAAAGGTTTTTCCTTATAACGGTAACACCTCAGCAGGCAATAGTAAACTTCCGAATGTATTTCCGACAGAAAAAACTACTCATAAAAAAACTATCTGCAGTTGGGAGACGGCTTAAAATTGTAGATCTCTCCGTTTATGGGCCATTCAAGGCGCGCAGTACAAAGTTTCTAAGCACCAATTATTGTATATATATTTATATATATGCATGTATTGAAGATTCATGCAAATGTGGGTTGTTGTTCTCAGTAAAAAGGTTCTCGGTAAAAGGAAATCTCCGTCAGGGTTCACACAAGGTTAAAAATTCTCATGGGAGTTGATTTCATTGACAGAGAACTTTTACACTTTTTAGTAAAGATTAAATAGGCGAAGGAATATGACGTTTTGGGCCTCCACCTGCACTCACAAAAGCGTATTTCATTGTTACCAATTCCATCTTACCAATTCCCCAAGCTTACTTACCTGAAATCTGCGCAACTCGCCTCTGCATTCAAATATACCATTTCTTTTGCTTCCCATTCTCGCTCTTCTCAATCCTTTTTTCTGCTGCACTTGCATTTATGACATCAAGCACCACAGACCTGAGTAGCTACCCAACATTCGCACCACTACTACGCGTTATTTTGCATTGCTTTGGCCAGCATTGTTAACGAGATAAATGTTGCATGCACGCCTTGTGGCACATTGTTTACAAAGAAAATAGAAGAAGGCTGCGCCAACAAAATGCATTGGCCTGTTATGCAAACAACCTTTGAATGCTTTGTTATTGTAATTTTTGTACTGCCAGTATAAATAGCAAGTTGCGTTTTGCGCGCCAAGCGTTGCCAAAAATGGCGTATTAAATAAAGCCTTCATTTTCATGTGCCGTTGGGAAAACTCGAAATTTTTGTGTGCGCTATAAGCGAGTTGGAACGTCTTTCTATGGGTTTTAATATTTTTACTTCCTTTTTGGCGACCTGGCTTATTTAGGTGGGATGCAGCATTGGGCGCCTTGTTGCATTCAACATTGCCAATCAATGGTTAATGTTATTCAACGCAACAATAAGTTTGTTGTTGCATATATACATAAATACAATAAAAGAAGTAATATTCAATAAAAGCAAAAAGACGCAAGAGAAGATATCGAAATTTGGCTGGAAACAAATATTTGGTATCAAAACTTGTACTAATTGGGCACTAAATGAGATGAAAGTATGATGAAAATGTATCCAATATTTTGTTTAACTTTCCTATACTCGCGCCTTAGTCCGATTATCATCATTCGCGCTTTTTTGTTGTTCTTTTTTTGTTTTTGAAACCAAAAAAGTCAGTGCATTGGAATCTTTGCTGGCTTTACTACTCAGAGTAAACTTCGAACTATGCGGTGGCAAAATTCGTGCAAATTCATGTACACACAGCATCAATTCGTCTGTCAGACCGACGCGAGTATAGGTGTTACATTTTTGCGTAAGCAATATTTTAAATATTTTTAATTAAATTGGATTATTATTGTTGTAAAAAATAAAAAATTAAATAGATGACGAACAGATCAAATTGATGGACGCATCCACGTCTATTTTCGATTCGAGATTGAGGATTATGTTGCCAAAGGGGAAGTACAGAGTGATATAGAGTAAAAATCAAAAGAAAAAAATTTAATAGAATTGTATCAGCGACCTTTGTTTGGAATACGTCGTTAGATGGTATCGTTTATATTTTATATGTACAGATTTAATATCTTGTTTTATTTGAATTTTTGGATGTTGTTTTTTGCTTTAAGGATAAAAACATGTTTATTAAAGCTTTCGTATATCATCAGAATATTCCTATTTTGCCCGTCGCAAAGTAGGCTTCCCAATCATCGGTTCCATGCTCCCTGCACGGGTCAAACTGTTACTGTTTTTTGACGTGGGTAGGGAGGCTTAACTAGAAATATCTTATTTTGGCATCTTATCCATTTGGAGGTAGATCGTTATCATCAAAATTTATGGTCACAATTATATTGATTGAGCGCATAGTTCGCGGCTCCCTACCCTACAATTTACCAACTTGAAGATTTCCTTTGAGACTATTTTAAGCTTGAAAATCGAATGCCATCAATGATCTCTTCAATCTTAGCGGATACCAGAGATCGAGGTACTAAAATAAGTCCAATACCCACTTTCACCATTTCCACATGTATACCTAACGGTTGCTGTCCACAAATGACACCCACAAAATTTCAGAGCTGCTTCCTCGAGCGCCTTCGATCTACCTGTAGTCAGAAAGATCTCGTGATTTTGCAAGTGTGTGCAAAGCCCACTAGTTACTATGGATACCCCAGTTCTCTTAATATGTGAGATAGCCCCTACGAGGGTACCCTGTCTTGCCAGCGAATCTGCTGAGCAGCTTCCAAAAACGCCCTGTAACTAGTAGTCCAAATTATCCTTCGACATATTCACATATTTTCGAGCCCAGGATTCTAATTGCCACTTGGCTGTGAGAGAAAATGTTTACCTCCCGGACAAGTGTTCAGTCAACTGTTCTTTTAGTAGCGGCAACCTCCGCTTGGAAGGCATTACAGTGTTTCGTTAGTTTGAACTTTGAGTTTGATGGAGAGGACCTTGCAGAATACTCCTCCATCAAACCTTCCGTTTGCCTTCGAACCATCCATTTAGCATGCCCTATCTCCAAATGCTGCACCCCACACTTTCTTTCCTTAAAGGAAAAACTACCGCTTGGACCCAGGGAAGATGTGTAGATGTCACTATGTAGATGAATTAAGGCAACTGAAGTGTCCATAGCTAAGGCTTTGGTTGTAGCTCAATCTTATTACGACTGGTGATACGGCAATTTATCCTGCGATGTCCACATTCAGCAATGCGCTAAACGCTAGAGTAGGGGGATCGAAAGCACCGCACTGATTCTAGTGTTTCGTAATCGACGTCATCATCTCCAACGAATTTAAACAAATGCGGATTTCATAGAACACAATTGGCTATAGAGCCAAAATGTAACTCTAGGCCAGTGGTCCCATCTTTTGCCACTGGCATCCCTACATCCATACAAGGCGACTATTGCCTTCCTAATCATATCCCCAATCTTAATCTTATATCGAACAAAATTAACTTTTTCTCTGCTTTTTCATAGCAGAAATACACTCAGATTTTTGCCATAATTTGCCGAGGGGCGACCCCTATTAGAAAAAACGTTTTCTCCATTCCGGTGTTTCACGGATATTTGTACCTACATTCGCCGAATTCCAAATGTTAGCCACGCACCAACCCATTCGGCTACGGCGGCCGCTGCTGTGCATTGAGTACTTATAATAAATTTCGCAGGCAGAGGTGTGAAGGAGTGTTATATGGCCTCTATTCATCAGGAGAAGCCCGCCGCCTCGATTGTTTCTTGATCTGTGCTTTGCTGTGATAAACCTATGAGCCGTTTATGCAACGGTGCAAAACATACAGCTTATCTCCCGAATACATTTTCAAGACCTATATGAAGCCAAAATAAAATTGTCTCTCCAGTTGGACTATAACGGTGTCCAGTAGGTGGATAAAAATCAACCAAAGCCTTCCAAATATTTACCTCAGCCGGCTGTCCTCCTCTTACTGAACCCTGGATACAAGAAATAATAATTGCCTTGAAGAAACTATTTGCCCATAGTTTATACTGAAGCATTGGGCATAAAGGCATCACAGTCGTTTTGCGTTAACAATAATGAAAACAAAGCCAACGGTGTAATAGTAATAACAATAACAAGGAAGTCGTCATTGTATAAGCAAAAGCAATAACAAATTTGCGCAATATTACACACACATATGTACTTACAGCAGAGCCAATTACAGCACTAGTGCTAGCAAAAGTGTGCAAGCGAGGTGGTCAGCCTATGCGCCACGATATGTACATAAATGTATATTATTAATACATACGCACATACTTACAAATACAAATACTTACATATGTACATACTTAGCTTGTGGAAAAATGTATAAGCGTTCGCGCTCATCCCAATTTGGCTGCAGCAAATGCTTCTTTTGCAAAATGTTCTTCCTGCTTATACCCTTTTTGATCGCCTCTCTTCCACTGAAGTATGGCGGCCAGCTTTTGCGCGCTTGCAACATGTGATGAGCCTTCCTTCTTACGATATTTAATATAATTTTCAAATACTGCTGCCAATTTTCTTCATCACTGCATTATGGCACACTTGACATACCACTATGTTGCATGCCGCATGCCGCATACCGTATACCGCATACGAGTACCACCATCGAACACTGCGTCTCGCAGCAAAGTTATGGTGGCTTACACTCGCCACTTTGCAAAGTGCTCGACTCTAACATAATTTCCTCCATATCTTAGTTCGCTCACTTCTACTAAATAGTCTTGCTGTTCATGTTGTTTTTCCAAGAAGACATTGGCGCGTACTTGCGGCTATGCTGCGTTACGCGTGCACGCAGTTATGCCACACACAGCCCACTGCTGCAGTTGCATGCCACACATTGCACATACTGTTTTCACTAGGAATGTTTTTGTTCATTTTATTCTTCTTATTTGGTTCTTTTTACTTTGCATTTTTGCTAGATGTAGGTTTTGTTTTTGCAGCTTGGCGTGCGTTTTCCCCTTTGCATTTTTCCAACAATAATTTTGCTTTTGCTGCCACTCACTCATATTCAAGTTGTTGCAACAGCGCGAAAGCGCTAGCAACATTGAGAATAAAAAAATCTTTCAAACTACGCGTAGTAAGTATAAAAAACAAGCGTCTGCGGCACAAGTGACTAAGACACCTTTCTCTTGCCTCCCCACAGCTCATCTGCTGCTTCGCTAGGTAGTAGTTCATTCAACGCCGCTCCATTCAACAAGCACTCTCCTTTTGCCGCTCTCTTTCCTCTGTGGCTCTTGGTCCGCTAATTGTTCTTCATTCCAATGGTTTTCTTTGTTTCTTTTTCGAGTTCTCCCCCGACTTCAACTCCTCTTTAAGCGTACACAATGTTGCTGATGCGAACAATGATCCGTCAGCTTATGTTGTCAATGTATACGAGGGCTGCTATTTAATTACAGGAATAAGAAATTATGTTACGAACAACATGAGTAGTTGTTGCAATTATACTAAATATATTATGGACTGTCTAAAAAACTGTTTAGAATGGTAACAAAGTGAGATAATCTGGTCGAGGTGAAGCTTAGCGTAGTTCAGATACCGAAAAAGTAGGTTTTTCAAGACTTTTTCACGGAAAACTGTTTGGTTTTTGTTAAGGCAAAACGCATATGCATGTAATTTTCAAGAAGCTCATGGCAACAGGTTTAGCTGTAATGAACAGGCTGCTCATAGAAATAGTTTACTCGGTATCCACAGAGATCCATTTAGTACGCAGGAAAGATTTGCCAATTCTCCAGCAATACATTTTCTTTTAAGTTCTACAGATTTTTTTGGCGAATCCAAGCAGCCTGTCCACAGAGACTTTGTCTCAAAGACAATCCGAACTATTGAAAAGTGTTTTTTTAAGGCTGAAACGCATTTTCGAAGTGCATGGCATACGCAGAGGATGTGCTGATTGTCTTTGCTTGTACAGGCCCAAAACTAAAAATAATGCTTATGGCCAAAATTTAAATATGCGAGTAAAAATAAATTTTGGATTCTTTAGGATAAATGGCTGCTCATGCAAGAGCCCACTTGGACAAAGAGTCAAATGTGTCCACTGTGATACCATGTAGAGGAAAACCTGAAACCAAACAGAGGAACGCGGAAGAAGTGGCTCTGGATTAGAGGAAGATGACGTCCAAACGGTGGCTACTTACAATTGCGTTAATAATGAAATGCACAAGGTGTGTGATATTTAAACCTGCTATGTATAGTAAAAAAGTGAGAGCCAAGATATCTCAATATCAGTCTACTGAAACTAGGAGAGCTGAGGAGAAGTTACTGAGAAGATACCATCTTATCCTACAGGCAGCTTCTGCAGAAAGGACTTGAAGCGTTTGGATACCTTACAGACAATACGAACGAAATTCGAAAGCTGCGTCCTCAGATCAGGGTGAAATAATAAAAGAATTTGTTTAGAAGAATTTTGAGACTGAAAATTAACAAATTAAGGCTATTATTTAAATAGTTTCCGAGATTCTCCTTCTTGGTGCAGCTTAAAGCACCTTTCAAAATTTCAACACATAACATATACCCATCATTTTGGACCAACACTATAGAAGTATTTTGTAATTTTACGAGTATTAACATTTTTCATTCACTCTTCTTGAAGTGCTCTCAAGTGCGTGCTGCCCTTAGCTAATTTCTTTATTTATCTTTTTAAACAAATCTCATCTTTTTAAGCCAACAAAATAATTGTTTTCAAGACCTTACTGAGGCAGTATATCTTATTTAGACTCTCAACCTGTAAAAACTCAGGAACTCGCCCTATTCCAGAGCAGGTGGGCTATCAAAACACGATAGTGGCGTAGTAAGCGTCCAATCCTTTTGACTTTTTCGAAATCATAGCATCTACAGCCGAAAGTCATTTGCCGTAAAACTTATACAATGCACCGATTAGACAGTGACCAATAATGTACCCGATCATAAGACATAGGAGTATGTGTTTCTCGATCTAATTTTATCAAGATTTGTCGCATCAAGGGTGTTTTGCAGTCCACTTTACAAACGACCGTTTCAGAATGTAAATTCCGGGCAAACTTTGCAGAAAATTAGCAGTATATCAGCACATTTCAATATCAGCCAGTTCATATACCACGAATTTTGATTCGTGTAGCTCTATTGTCTCTTATCTACTTAGTTTTTAGTGTCCTGGCAAGCAGTTTAACAGCGAGCGACTTAAGTTTATGGCCTAGACTTGACGTTTTCGAAAATTCTTGTTTTAAAAATTAACCCTCGTGTCTACAACTTCACTGCGTTTGCTTCCCACATTTCCTTTTAAAATAATGTGCTATTCTATTTTTGCATTTTTTATTTCATTTCCGTTGCTCTAACTATTTTTTTCTTTTCTTTGTTGTCATTGTGCTGGCGATGAGTGGAATGCGCTTCTCTTAGGATGACAATATGTATGTATATATGCACGTATTAGGGCCACATAGCCCAGTGTAAAGAGATTGCAACAAAAATATTATAACATCCTTATTACATAATTGTGCCCGCAACAACAACTGACGGCAGTATTGTGCAACTTGCAACTTCTAACCGCTACATCAACAGCTGTAATGATTTCTCGCGCTTGTTTAAACATTTCTTTCCGCACTGATTGTCGGGATTGTCGGCTGCAGATGTAGGAAGGTGCTGTTGGTAGGAAGGTGATGCTATTTTTATGGTTTTTAAACTCTCTAGTTTCGCCATCTATGCGCAGGAGAATATAAGGTTAATGGTGATACTTTTTGTCGGAAATCCTATTTGTTTATTGTTTTAAAATTTGAATAACTAAATTAGTTGAATAAGTCCAGCAACTCTAATTTGTTGCTTAATATTCGAGAAGCCATGCTATAAAAATGTTAATAGTTCACAACCATTGGCATCGTGTTATTTGCAAATTATCAATGACAACGCAGCAATAAAATGAGCGATTTCTGAAATACCTTGAAATCTGTATAAACCCACCAGTGCTGAAAGCCTCATGCTTATCTTCATAATGTCCTCGTGGTGTGCCTATAATTTATTAAACCTTTTACTACTTATTAATTTTACTCATATTTGTATGTACATTAAGGTGGAGCGATATGATGATGGAAATTTAAAAAATTTTGTTCAGCATCCAGTTCACTAGAGAGATTTCTTCAAGATTTTAAGGGGACCCGAATTTGAAGGGGTCTAGAATTTTAGAAAAATGGCTTTTACGAATATACCGTCAAATTTTTAGAAGGATATTCCTGGTATTCTCAATTCCACAGCCGTTTTAGCAGGTAGTGTCAGATTCGTCAGGCAGCCACTCTCAAAACTTTAAACTCAATTTGCTCAAAACTACTTTTTTCGGCCTGGTATTGTCAAAAAAAAAAAACTATTGAACCAAATCGTCTGGATGGTTTTGTCTTTAATTAGGAAGCGTATATTTTTATATCATTTTTCACTCCGCTCGGTAGCATAGGGCCTCGACAAGACTGGTTCTGGGCTGTAGTCCCATGTGATGTCGGCATCTACTAGTTCAAAATGATCTTTGGCCGACCGCGAGCTCTGCTCCCTTGCAGGTTCCAGTCCAGTACCATTCTTGTGATGCTATCTGGTGATTTTCTAAGCGTGTAACCTAACCATCGCCACATGGGCTCCACATTCTTTGATCTCCACAGCGCATCGTTGCTGATGGTGACGAAAGATTGTAGCCTTTGTGTGATGATGTTGGAGACCAACAATACGGACTTCACACATGACCTAAATATTCGCAGTTTAGTGCGCCTTGAGATTCGCGGACTTGCCCATACTGTATGTATTCGTCCGAACGCCACCTTTGCTTTGTTTAGCCTGCAGTTGACATCTTCATCTGCTCCTCCGTCTGTCGTGATAGTGCAGCCGAGGTAGCAGAAGCTTTCGCCAAATTCCATCGAACACCGGAGCGTATATAAGTACTCAATTGTTGGAAAAATATCGTGTTGCAAGAAATAAAGTAACCGCAAGAACGGGGGATGCGAAAAAGGCATAACTATTTACAATGTGAGCTCACAGATAGTTTGCCTTCAAAAGTCCTATGGAAAAACTTTAAATCCTAGAGGTCTCAGAAGAGTGTGAATTCGTGTACAGCTGGACCCAAAAATATTAAATACCAACTTTCTAGCATCTAACAGTTCTGAGCTATCCCTCGAGGGTGAATTTGAATTTGTAACTGCAACAGAGGCGGATTAGATACGGTGTAGTCCACCAGTTTGGAGGTTGTTGTAGCCTAATCTAGTGTCTGTAATAGCAGTTTGACTATCCGAAAGAATAGCGATATTGCTCTTAAAAGAGAAGTCCGCTATTAGCAGCCTACAAGCTTCCCCTGGTGGCAATACTTCCGCCTGGAAGGCACTGCATCTATGGGAATGTATGCCTTCTCCAATCCACTTATGAACCATTTGTGTAGACTATGGGGTCGAAGTTGTTCAGTAAAAATCCCTTACTCCATTCTTCCTGAGAAATGGAGTGGTGAAATTCCTATTGAAGGTCTCGGTTGGGACGATGGCTTGACCATACGTTTTTTCCTTTCACCAACCTGCTCCATTTGCAGAGCTACTGGGATAGCTTGTGTCAGTGCATTAAGAGCCTCCCTGGAGCATGGTCTTATTTAAGCAGAAACAAAGCAATTTTTCAACAGTGCTGCTCTCGTATTCGTGCATATTTTAGTATAGAACTTTTGCATTTCTTGTTGCTCTGCAATTATGCAAGACTTGGAGAATCCCGATAAGTGAGTATTTATTTTTTAGAAGTGTTTTTCACAAGTTATGCCAAAATGTTTTTATGGAAACCATAAAATACGCCAAACTTTATAATTCGCTTGGAAATATAGTAACTTTTTTTATAATACAAACTTTTTTACTTTTATATCAAATTTGCTTTGTGCGTACTCTTTTTGCATTAACTATTAAATATCTCTGCAATTGCATATTTCTATATTTTAATTGTTTGCTGCAGAAAAGCAGACATATTTTTTACACTTTCATTTTGCTTGCCTATCTGTCTGGCATCGCGTTTTTATATACCAAAAGCCTGCTTTTATTGCGTTTGTTGTTTTGTGAGTTTTCTCTTCAACACTTTTTCTCCTTCTTCTGGTTTCCATTGTTATTCACTGATGCAATTTTTTCTCTACATTTAACATATCTAATATTTATGTAGCGTTAAAAGTACATTGGCTTTGCTTCAGCGTAAAAATTATTTGTTCTAATTTTTTTTCTACTCTGATGATTGCATTCATTGGAGTTGTTGCTGGCGCGGAGATTAAAATATTAACTTCACTACAGTTTATGGTTGTTGAGGGCTTAAATATTATTAATGCGGTTTGTTTCCATAAAGTTTTTACTTGTGAATATATTTATAATATTCATATTTGAAATGAAACTTCTATTAACGGTTTAGCCGAATCCAGCGGAAATCAAAATTAATTAATTGTACACAATTTTGCAAATCCCTTCTAACTAAAGAATCGTATTGAAGCCGTGGTGGCAGGGATGAAAACCATAGATAAAGATCTGCTTTCACTGGTTTACGCAAAAGATAAGTCATAAGATTAGAATACCAGGCCAAAATTTTGAAGCCTTACGGCAAAGAAGGGTTCAAGCTCTATTGGCGTTTTTGCTGCTCGTTAGTTGCATTTAGCTAGCCTTTTTATGATAATTTTATCTCACATGAGAAAAGGGCTTCCTGACGTGTAATATAAAGTTCCACCTCAAGTTACTTTATCTGGTTGGCTGCCACTAGCGTCTTAAAGCGCAAACACCAGTCGAAATACTTGACAAATTCCTTACAGATTCCACAACCCAAACAAATTCCAAGCCCATCTTTCACAGCTCGTTTGCTTGAGTTTTCATAAATTTTATCTCTTTTGTTATATGGCAGCAATTTTTTGAAGCTTGTCAATATCGAACCAATTTAATTGGCTGCCGGTGTCTAAAATTTAGGTGGCGCAAAGTTAATCACCCTATCGAAAGATTTATAGTTTTCGCCAATGATGTCAATCATATTTGAAAATTGTGATCTAGACAGCTGTAGTATACAAACAGATAAGCATTGGAGCGCGTAGAGGTAAAAATAAAGAAGGGTTTGCACTTTCAAAAAATCATTTTTTTTTTGTCTTATCTTATTGTTTAACATTTCAAGAATATATTCCCAAAATTTTAAGCCGATCTGATCAAAACTTTTGGAGTTATCGCCCAATTATTCTCGCGTCTTAGCTCTGAAAGGTGCGAGCGTTCGGGAAGGCAGCGCGGCTGACAAGTAGGTACGAGGGGTGCCTTTTATATGTCGGGATTAGAGAACAAAAACAAATTTTAATCATGAAGATCTATACGCTTTTGCATGCGTTTGAACCAATTGTCGAAGCACTTTTGCCACTCTGAATGAGGTACCTCCAAAACATGCATTCTGAATGCCGCAACCGCTTCTTCAGGTGTCGAAAAACGTTGACCTCTCGGTTTGTTTTTTACGTACGGGAATAAGAAGAAGTCATTCGGTGCCAAGTCAGGACTATACGACGGATGACTCATTAATTCGATGAAATGCAGTTGTTTGAGCCGATGTGTGAGAGCTCGCATTGGTTTTCCTAATTTCTTGGAAGACAACTGGCAAACAAATGGTTGTGTACCACTCAGAATTTACTGTTCTGCGTTGTTCTAGTGGTACGGTTGCGACATGTCCAGTTTTTCCGAAAAAACAGGCGACCATTTGCTTGGAAGTGCTTCGTGCGCGAACAACTTTTGTTGGATTTGGCTCATCTTGAAACACCCATACAGTCGACTGCTGTTTACTTTCGGGCTCATACACGTAAATCCATGATTCATCACCTGTCACGATGTCATAGACGTGTTTCGAAGCCCCGCGATCGTATTTTTTGAGCATTTCCTTCGACTAATCGACACGAGCCTTTTTTTGAGCTATTGACAAATTGTGTGGGATCCAACGCGAACAAATTTTTTTGACAGTCAAATGTTTATGCAATAAAATGTATGCTGGTCCCACTAATGCCTAAGATTGTCTCAATCTCACGATAGGTCACATGACGATCTTGCAATATCAGTTCGCGCACAGCATCAATGGTTTTCGGAACAACAACTGATTTTGGACGACCTTCACGAAATTCGTCTTGGAGTGAACTACGACCACGATTGAATTCACCATACCATCGATAAACACTGGTCCTTGATGGAGCTTCATCGCCAAAAAATGAATTAAGTTCATCCATGCAATGTTGCTGAGTTAATCCACGTCGAAAGTTGTAAAAAATAATCGCACGAAAATGTTCAGCTTGCAACAGCAGGGTTGCCAAATCCCGAAATATAAAAGCCACCCCTCGTATACAGTTTTTAGCTCTCAAACTTTTAAACGCGTTTTTCTCAAAACTACTTTTTGAAAGTCGGTGATCACTGCCATTTAAAAACTACTTGACCGATTCATTCCAAACTTGGCACACATTTTCTTCATATAAAATGCCTCCCCCCAATGTTTAGTTTATATTTTTTTTTTTTTACATGAAGGGGGTTTCCCGCCCACAAAATGGCGGAAATTTTCGTTGAAAATAGAAGTTTTCACTTTAGACCGCCGAATAAGCGGGCAACGTTGGAGGGAAGATTTAATGATACTTTGACTAAATTTGAATTGATTTTGGTTTCAGATAATTTCCGACTGAGATACAGTGATCACGGCAAAATGTTTTTTTTTTCAAGACGTTCCCGGATATGGTCTGTCACCGGCTTATTTTTAAGTATTTCCGCATGAAAAAATTACAGAATATAGTTAAAAGTATGCTTAATAATGTACAAAAGGTTTTAATAAATTTGCTTAATCCTTATTTAAGAAAAAAATTCCCAAAAGTAGTGATTTTTTCCGCTGAAACCCTTACCCCCACCCCTTATATAACAATTTTTCAACACATTTTGCCCAGGCGCGCTGTTTCGTTTTTTTAATGTAAGACGGCAGAAACAGATTTTTTTATCAATTTACTTGAAAATATAGCCACAAGTTGCCGAACAATTTTTTGTATAAATGCTTGTGACGGTATTATGATTGATAGGTAACAAGTAAAGAAAAAAAATTGGACCATTTAATTAATTGGCCTATTTTTGTTTTGTGCAAAAAGTTATTTCACTTCAAATTTTGCATTTACTTTTCATAATTTCAAGATAGTTATTTTGCAGCTAGCCATCATAAAGAAATTATTCAAAATTGTATAGCCAGTTTAAAAACAATTTGCGGCACGGTAAAACTCTGAAAAAGTTGCACTTTTAAGCGAACATTTGACCTTTATTCTTTTGGAAATACTCTATTGGAGTTTCTCATGAATTTTTTGAGCTGTTTCTTAGCTGGAAAAAAGTAAAGCGATCAGCAAGTTATCAAAACATCGAGCATTGATTGATTTTCAACTGTCATTGGTAGCTGTGTATGACAATTGAGTACCAAGTGATTGGCCAGTGCTGTGCGAGTGACATTGAAGAGACGTCAATATAATTTATTTAATGGAAATATTTATTTATCTAAGCCAAACGCAGTGCATAGTAGCTGCAATAAACTATAATGTCGATGTATGCATTTGTTAAATTCTTTACTTTTTGCTTGAATATTTTGCTGCGCACTTTGCGCAAAATCCGGAGTAGCAATAAAAAGCGCAACATTTATCAAAGTGAGAAGACCATTAACGAAAAAAAGCCATCAAATGCTGAGACAGCAAATATAGAAACAGACTCAACACCAGTATTGCATTGTCAAGCACACTGGTCTCTTCAACGATACAGTTGCAGTAAAAAAATAGTAGTGAAATCGCGCACCATGCCAGAATTGTGGTATGCTAAATATACACCAGTCACTTGCAAATTCTTGAAGCACTACAGGGTAAGTGGAATGCTAAACCCGTCGAAAAGTGTGATCGATTAGTTAACTCGATGAAAAGAGGCTGAGATAACAAGTATTCAATATCAGGCATGCAACAGAGTATTAGTTACATAGTTGCCAACTTAAGGCCAGGCATTTTGCTGCATCCCATAATTCTGCAACATTGTATATGCCCATCCAATGCCTTATATTTCATAACCATGATAACTGATTCCGGCCAACGTATCGTTTCCCTTCAGTTTTTCCTTCCAGTGTTAATTGTAACACGTGGTATTTGGTGTTTCTCTTGATATGTCCAAGATAAACTATCTTGCGACGTTTTATTGTTTGTAGAAGTTCACGTTCTCGATTAACTCGTCGTAGAACCTCTGAGTTAAAACCAGACCGGTCCACGGAATTTTCAAAATTCGCCTAAAAATCAACATTTCAAAGGGCTCGAGTCTGTTCATGTCAGAGACTTTGAGTGTCCAACATTCCATGCCATATAAGAACACAAACCACACATAACAGGTTTCTCGCAACTCTTTTGTGGCAATCGAGTGATGGTAGGATGTTAAAGAGCTTGTCATGTTGCACTGGTCGAATGCTCTTTCATAGTCTAGAAAACACATGAATACATCGTTTTGCACATCTTTGCAATTTTGGACAAGAACATGGACACAAAACAGCGCTTCACGAGTTCCCATGTCATTTCTAAAATCGAATTGCGTAGGGCCCATGGCTTCTTCACATTTTTTATAAATTCTATTGAGTATAATTTAAAACAAAAATTTTAATGAGTGATTCTTATGAGCGTATATTCCTCACACTTCTTTGCACTGGATTTGTTTGAATTGGGATCTCAAAATTCAAAACCGTCCAAACTGACTTTGATGGTCTTTTTCCATCAAAACTTTAAGTTATTATGTATGGTTTTTGTTGTAGTATGAGCTATATTTTTTTATAAAAACAAAAAATTAAATAAAAATTACTCGCGGTGCTATTATTGTGAACAGAGGTGTATCCCAATTTATTATTACTTAAATAATTATCTTGAAAATTTGGTTCTGAATATTCAATCCCAGTTTTGACGCGGCACTATAATAATACGCCTATATGTTTTATATACATCCTTATGTATTCGAGAAGTTTGTGGATCCCTAAGGTTAGGTTAGGTTGAAATGGTTGCCCAAAGCGTGGGCTCACTTCGACGACTTCCTCTCCTACCACCAGCTGGTACCGCAACGAATACTTTCAGAGCCGGAGCGTTTATATCCATTCTAACGACGTGAACCAGCCAACGTAGCCCCAGGATCTTTATTGCTGTGCTATGGCTATGTCATCGTAGATCTCATACAGCTCATCGTTCCATCGCCTGCGATATTCGCCATTGCCAATGTGCAAAGGTCCAAAAATCTTGCGCAGAATCTTTCTCTCAAACACTCCAAGCGACGCCTCATCGGATGTTGTCATCGTCCACTCTTCTGCGCCATACGTTAGAACGGGCATGATGAGAGTCTTGTAGAGTGTTAGTTTTGTTCATCGAGGGAGGACTTTACTACTAATTGGCTACTTAGTTTAAAATAGCACTTGTTGGCAAGAGAGATTCTATCGGTGTTAAATAAACGAAGTCTTTTACAATCTCGAAATCATAACTGTCAACAGTGATGTGGTTGCCGAGACGCGGGTGCGCCGACTGTTTGTTTAATATCGGGAGGTACTTCGTTTTGTTCTCGTTCACCACCAAACCCATTCGCTTTGCCTCTTTATCCAGTTTGGAGAAGGCAGAACTAATAGCGCGGCTGTTTAGGCCGATGATGTCAATATCTGGTGTTGAGCAACGTCATCTTGTATAGCCGTATTTGTTTCGCGGGGATCATCGGGGACATCGCGGCATATAGGCAACTCCATTTCGTACTGTCGAATGCAGCTTTGAAATCGACGAAAAGATGGTGTTTGTCGATTCTCCTTTCATGCGTATTTTCCAAGATTCCGCGTATTGTGAATATCTGGTCGAATATGGCCCGCAGCTTTGTTGTTCTTTAGCCGCGTTATTGCTATTCTCACCTCCTCATGGTCGGGTAGCAGTTTGTGTCGCTTTGTACTACTCATAAAGCTTATTAAGTTTTTAATATCAAGGCCTGCATTATCCGCAGGCGTAGCGAAGGGATGAAAACCAAGATTCGTTTCAGCAATCACTTCTCTTTTGAATAAAATCTTTTTCCTCACCAGCCATTTATTCAAATAGTGGAACAAATAGCATTCCACGGAACCCGAGAGAGCCAATCTAGAGAGTAGGGGAATGTGAAACGAGGTGGAACCCTATTTCCATTAATTTTGCGTTCACAACTGATGAGACGGGAGCTGGTGGAAAGGAGTTTTTTGAAAAACACTTTCTCGATTCAAACGAATTTCTAACATAAACACATACACCGATCTGGATGAAACTTGGTTTGGGTTCTTCCAAGACAAGCTACTAACTAAATATAACCTCGATACTCGCCAGTAGTGCCATCTCTCCGACTTTGTACGGACTTTTGAAATGACTCTCGTATATGCGTGACTTCCTTCTTTAAAAATTCTGAAATTTTGATGTGTTTTGAAAAATATTTGTTAGCTAAAAGCAAAAATGCGAAACAAAATTCTATATAAAAAGTTATTAGCGCCTATTATTTATTTATTTTATTATGCATTAGAGTTGCTCTATGCGCTCTACTATTAATTTTATCGCAGCTGTATTGTGTGTGTGTATGTATGTATATCCATATATGTATGTATGGATCTGATTTGTTGAGATAGAAATGCGCGCGTTGCAAGCCATGCACTTATACCTGCAAAAGCCACAGAGCGAAGTGGACCAACGGCGAGCTGAGTTGTCGACGGCTCAACCGCTGCTTCGTAAGCGCGCAGGGCGAACCAACCAGTTACGTTTTCACGATTGACATGCGATGGCGATGAGTGACGTTGGCTGCCATTGGACCATCAGGCCATCAGCAGAAGTAGATGAGGCCTGTAGGTACGGGTAGGAGGCGACTGAAGTGACCACTACGCGTTTGACCAAAGTAACATCTTACTGGATGAAGACCACCTTGTACGACGAGGTTAGACAACGTAAGTCATAATCGCACTTGAAATAATGAAAACACAATGTGTAGAAGAAATAAGTAAGAAGTGCAACAATCGCAAACAACAACAACAATCAGCGATGAAAGAAATTGACAGCCAGTTTAAGCAACAAGTTCACCTAATGTCAGCTCAAAGCGTACGCTAACTGATTGATGTAGTGACGTACTGGCTTGCTGCTCGCTCGTTCGATCAGTTGGTAGGGCAGACAGACCGACAGACAAAGAGGCGTTCAACTGTCACTGTCTGCGTCTCTTCCTTCCTATTTTTACTTTATTTCTGCTCTTGTTTCGCGCTGCGGCGTGCGGTATATGCTGTGAGAGCGTTTTGTGTTGATGGCAACATGTTGCGATTTTTGCGGTAATTAGCAAAAATTTTCGACAACTAATTAAATTTTATGTGTCGTAACAATATTTTTGCTATGCACACATTTTTTTGTACACCTTATTTTTTGTGCGCTTTCATTATCATAATTATGATGAAAATAATTTAGTTTGCGCAAGCATAAATTATACAGAAATTATTATAACCATATTTTAGCCCCGCTAAATAATTAAAAATGCATGATTGCATAAATATTCGTATGTAGACCTCTACGTACAAAGAGGATGGAAACCGTATAACGGAAAATAAAATTAATTTTCATATGGGGATATTTAAAACAGTGAAATTTGTTATTACTAAATGCAAAATTATGAAATAAAACAAAGCAACTTTAACTGAAAACAACAACATATTTTCTATGTTTATTACTACAGGCGGGGTCACAATAATAACAAAACGACGTTTTGTTAAGTTTTCACTATGCATAATATTTTTTAATTTTTGTTTATAATACAACAACAAACCCCTTATAACTCAAAGCTTCACATTTTGTACAAAATTTAAAAAGTGTACAGAGAAATTGCCCACATTTTAGCTAGAATTTTTAGAAAAATTTTGGGTACGCATTAAATTTAGTTTAAAGTAGCTCGAAATGCAGATTTATTTTAATATTCTTTTTTCTTGTTGTTGGCGCATTAAGAAATTTCTTCATACAACAAATGGTGAACATTTCTTTATAGGGAATTTTCATTAATTGCATTACATCTTTGTGAAAGAGCTCTCATAATGATAACTTTAAAGAATATATAGCACATATTTGTACCACCTCTTAATCCTCCATTTCAAGCGCTTGTCAAGAAAGGTCAAAAGGACCCGTTACAAGTTGCTACTTAGTCCTGCCACAAGTTCTGTTACAAATTAAGTCCGTTATAGATATGAAATTATAATACTTTTATTACTAATTTTGCATTTATAATAAAGTTAGTTTTATTCAATCGAGTAAATATTAAAAAAAAATGAAACTTTTATCCGAAATGGTTGGGCAAAATGATTAGGCCATTCATCTATTGCAGCACGCACGGTTTCCACGGATATTGATGTCGATGCTCGAGGCAACGATTATTTGAGACAGTCCAAATTTCTGAGAGATCTTCAACAGGCCGTGTTCTCCAGTTCTGACCACAAACTGTAGTCCATTGGATTCAGATCTGCACTTCCAGACGATCAATTTTCTGCGGCTATGAACGCAGGAAAATTGCTTACTAGCCACTGCTGGGGGATTTCTTAAAAAATCAAAAGAGTGTTTTATGAGTGGAATCAGCGGCATAAGGTGTACAAAAATGTTGATGACTTTTCCGAGCGCGGCTTTAGCGAGTGATGACAAAAAGCAGGATAAAGTGATCGTCCAACTTTTTAAGCGGGACCCTTTTTTGGGAATAAGTGTGAGTATCAACACCATCGAAAGGCGACTGATGGAGGCGAACATATCCTACCCTCCCACATCATCAAAACCACCGGTACTAGAAAAACACATTGAGAAACAACAAAACTAGAAAATGGCGTCACAATATTTGACTGGCCTTCCCAGTCCCTGAGGAATTAGAAAACGCATCTACTGGAAAGCCAGTCCACGACTTGAAGCAACTCGTGCTTGCCGACGAGCTACGCAGAAACGCTAGTTCAACGCATGAAGAAGTTGCTAGGCTATACTCGACAACGATGAAGACTATACGGCTTATTGAGTAAATTGTTGTTGCACACATTGCAAGTAAATTATGTAAATATATTCAGAACATTTCCTCTAGTTATAAAGTTTCACCCTAACCACAATCTGGACGTCCAAAAGTACCTAGAATTTTAGAGGGCATAACTAATATAAAGGAAGATTTTTCCGATATTGACGAAGGTGATTTTGATCCTGAAAATGGACTGGCAGATATTTCTGACAATCAATTAGAAAAAGAAGAAGTGTGTATTCCCTCAGACTGCAATATTGAAGATAGCAATCCTGCATGTACTTAGATCAAATCAAATTTTAATTTACTTTAGAGAAATGCTCCAGTGGGCTTTTTTTCTTAGAGCCCGAAACTGCAAGAAAGGATGTCAAAAAAATCGTTTCATAAAAATTGACCTTTATACAAATTTATAAAAAAAATCCAAAAAAGTGCTAGTAACAAACGCAGCACAATACGAAAATGAAAGCGAAATTTCTAGTCAAAATAAACCACATCGGGAAGCACCTTTCCATGTATGGACGTACATACCTATATGTAAATAAAGCATTCTAACAAAACGTGTCACCTAACAGCAAATAATAAGTTATGAAGAGTCAACAACCAGTAACCAAGAACTTACAACCAAGTGGATCCTTCACTACTCATGGCTGACCAGCGCAACAAGAACTGTAGAGTGTTGACTGCTACGAGTACCAATCACAGGCATGATAAAAAAATCCGATAAAACGTTATGATTGCGAATGTACCATAACAGCATACAAAAAAATATGGACCACAGAAAGAAAGAAAACGCGGCAGGCGAACAGAAAAACCGCTGCCAGCGCTTGTCCAGTGCATTTAAACTATCTGCCTTGCCAGTCTTTATGGTAGCTGCGACAACAATAGCAGCAACAAGTGCCTAGACGTGGCCACGTCCGACTGTTGGTACGCTTGGCGGGCGCTGCAATGCGTTGACATGTTACAAGCGAGAATTTGATGGGTTTTATGCGGCGGCAAAAGGCAGCGGCATGAGAGGAATATCGGCGGCACCACACTCTAATGCCACAATAAAACAGCCGTAGTGTGGCAATGATCATCACAAAAAAGTGCTCCAGAAGCTATGATAGTGGGATAGAAGGAGTGGGGTTGTTTTGCTTTTTTAATACCTTTTTGCTTTGTTTTGTTTTTGTGTTTATGTGTTTGTTTATTTCCACTTGTCCACCATAGTGCTTATTGTTGATTCGCAGTTGTTGCCATAAGATTTCGAAACAGACAGCAACGTTGTCAGTGTTTATATGTCACCGCATAGTTTTTACAATGTTGTTGTCCCCGGCTGATGTTGATTGACGACTGTTTATTTGTGGGTGTTGGGTGCTGCAAGTGCAACTGTGCTGATTTAATTTTCCACTGTTTTGCTGCATTGTGAAAATTGTGTTAGTTGTGTCTCTTTTAATGGATGCTTTTACGAAGCTTTTAAGATATTACTTTTATGAGGATAGTTTTATTTAATTTTCTACTTTAGCACAGGATTCTAAAACTGAATTTTTTTATCAAATACATACATCTGTATATAAAAGGTCTTCATGAAATGTGAAGTACTACTTTAAAACTTTATATTTTACTTGAAAAAACCTTAACTAATATCTTTAAAATAGCAAAATTTCAATATAGAATTATTTCTTACTTTTTATTTACCTAATCTCATATAAATATTGTTTTTCTCTTCATTTCAGGTAAGCCTAATAATAATAATAAAATATTCATCAATTTCTTGGAGCATCACAAAATACCTAATTTTCGTAAGTTATTCACTTTTATTAAAAAAAATCACGAACCAACTAAAAACAGCATAGTTACCAAATGACACTCGTCCAATAAAATATAAAGACATGGTTGTGAGAATATAGATATTAGGTAATTCAAGTGATTTATTTATATATAAAAATGTATTTATGTGTTTATATTATATATGTACAACCAAGTTTTTTGTTTCTATTATCTTCCTGCCTCGCATTAACATAACCTAACCTAACTTTTAATTTTTGTTCACTATCCCCATGTTAACTTTCTTTTCTCAGTTCTTTCAAAAATATTTTCTCCACATGTCACTGCAATCAAGTCCAGAGTGCATGCCACTAAAATACGAGCCACGATGGAAGACCAGATAAATTCTATAGATTAAAAAATGAGCCATATTAAATTCTTCTCTCGCAAGATTTTAGATAAAACATTCAACTGAAATTTTTAATGTCAAGTAATAAGAAAAGAGCCAGAATAAATGAGGAAGATTCCATTGCCATCTACACCAATGCTTCAAAAAATGGCAATGGCATAGGCTAGTAAAAGGTTTTCCAATAACAGGTGTTATTTTGAATAGTCCGCTATTTCGGTAGATGTCACTATTCCAGCTGTTTTTTTTTTTGATATTTGACAAGTAGAAACTACGGCATTAATAAAAATGGAACGCTCGCTTAAACCACGCATTGAAATTATTAAACTTCACTTTTAGAAATGTTAAAAATTTGGCAGAGACATTTCGTAAAACTCGAACATTTTTGGGTCATCGTGAAGCACCTTTATCGGACACAATACAGAAATTGGTGCGTGCACGTCGCTCAAGAACAGCCGAAAATATTGCTGTTGTAGCCAAAAGTGTTGAAGAACACCCAGGTTTGTCCATTCCTCACCGTTCTTTGGAATTAGGCATTCCACAAACGTCATTACACCGTATTTTGCATAAAGATTTGGGTCTTAAGGCTTATAAAGTCCAGTTAACATAAGAACTCAAGCCGGCCGATCATCAACAAAGTCATGTATTTGATGATTGGGTCTTTATAAAGTCTTCTCTCTCTCTTTCGCTCTGCCTGCCAAACTTTGCTAGTATTTCCCAAGCGTAGCTTCGGAGAGATGCAGGGTACAAGAATTATGCATTTCGTGATCCTAGTAGCGCACTGATCTCTGACAACACTAACCTCAAAGTTCTGAATAGATAGAGATTGCAAGACCATTGCACTGAAAGACATCTTTGTACTTTCGAACGGGTTTCCGGCCACAGAAAAATATTCGGTAACGATTGTGCTGAAAAATTCACTATTGCCGAATATTTCTCTATGAATCGGAAGGCAGTGATAGACACTATCCAGCCGTAGTAATAAACACTCGAAAATCACACGAATATCTGAAAAAAGATGGTATACAATAGCGAGTAAATTTATTGCAACTACTATAAACCAAAACAAAGAAAACTCTGAGAAGGGATATACTTAGACTAATCTGAAATATTTATACCTTATCATCGTCTTTAACCGGCTATTCATGATTCTCTGTGAGTGTTCACCCTCGGTGCAAAACAAACAACAAGCCGAGGCAGCTTCTCAAAGCAAATTTTTAAAAAGATATCGAAAATCTCATCTAAGGTTTCTTGAAAAGTTATTTGAAGATAAAACTGAATTGTGGCTACAGACGAAGAAATCAGAAGTTCCAGAAGTATCAAAAAAGCATCTCTCTCGCTAATTGGCACCTGAGCTTGTGTACTCAGTTGATGAGTACAAAATTGTGCCATCCCAAAGCTGTGACTTCAGCACAGAGAATGAATGACCGATAAAAAGGAAGAGTAAACGAAAGCAAGAGGAAAGCTAAGAATAATAGAAAATATTATATGTCGTGGTGGAAAACAAGGAAATACTTTCTAGGCTGTCGTCACTAAAATGAGAAATTCGCTATGATTAAAGTAACGGTTCGCAATCTTTGTATTCCTACACTGTAACTAGCAACCAAATAGCCATCTGGCCTTACAGTTTTAATACAAAAATACGTCTTGGAAATCTGAGGTGTGTTAAACATTTCCAGTTTCCAGTTCATCGGGACCTTAATTTCAAGCAAGCAAGAACTAAGGTGAGCTATTAAAAGTGTTTTAAATGACAATGAAGCGCATAGAACGTCCTCGACAGGTGTAGTGGATACTAGGTAGCTTTTTCTCAAGCTTGAGTGCTTGTACTGGTGTTTTTATACAAATGATGAGCTCCCAATTTTATGACGCCTTCGTACCATAGACGGCCTTTATGATTTTTAGCAGAAATGTGCCGGAAGGGTTATTGTCGGAATCAGTTATTGTAAAAAAACAAGACTTTCTCAGTATTCACTCGTGATCTTTTAGTCCACAATGGGAATGAAATCTAAATAAGGGCTGATGAAGCAGTTATAATGTCGGACAACGAAGACAATCTTCAGCGGATTTTGTACGGTTTCGAGAAAGCTACATCTGCATTTAATATGCAGATATCGGTAGCAAAGACGAAGACAATATCAAAGCAGCCGCTGAGATGTAAGCTAACAGTATATGGGAAGAGTATCGAACAGGTTATGGAATTATGGTACTAGGTTGCGAAAGAGTTAGCGGCCGAAGTAAATAATCAGATGCATAAAGCAGCACGAATGTCTAGACGGCAACGCGATGCAATATGTCGAAATAAGCATCTCAGCTTAACCCGGAATCACTAAACATTTGTAATAGACTACGCACGCCTGCAGTTTTGCGTTACACCACCTCACTAACAGAACTTTCATAAATAGTTAAATGTAAATAATATATTATTTCTCTTACTTTAAATAAAAATATGCTTGTTTTTAATTTGTAGTCTATGAGAAGAATGATTAGAAGGTTAGGTTAAGCTAGTAGGTTAGGTACTCGGTTTGTTCGCAGAGTTCTTTTGCGAAACGCAATAATAAGAGATATATGCGACACACAAGACTTTGTTAGGTGGAGCCGAAGACGAAGAAGGGAATGCAACGCATGCCCGACAATAGATAGGGAAAATATAAAATATTTGGTAGTGGCTATTTTATATTAGTTTAGGGAAAAAGAAATCCATTATTTTTGCTCAAAATACAAAATTGTATTTAAGATATGTCGGATTCTCCGATTTGGGTCAAATATGCACCTTTTCGTTAAATAATTTGTTGCCTCCTTAAAGGTAGCTTCATAATACCTCTTCCATAGAATTCATGGTCCTTATTGGCGGAAAACTCTAGTAATCGATTTTCACAATATTATCTCGATACCAATTTCTTATCACTCAGGAAGTTTTCCAATGAGAGCAATAAGTAGTAATCGCTTGGTGCTAGGTCCGGATTATATGGTGGATGCATTAAGACTTTCCAACCAAGGTTCCGGAGTTTTTGGCGAGTCTGTACAGAAGTGTATGGCGTTGTGTTGTTCCATACGGAGGCAACTCATAATAAATGATTTGTTTCAAGTCCTATAAAATACCCAGTAGAACATTCCTGGCCGTTAGTCCTGGTTTGACTACCTTTTGAGCTGCTTCATCACGCTTTGACCATGATCGCTTTCGTACAATATTGTCGCATGTGACCCATTTCACATCCTCAGTCACCATCCGTTTAAGCAATGGCTGGATTTTATTCCGCTTAGCCAAGGTTTCGCAGGTAGAAATGGTAATTGGTGTGGCACTCAATCATCGAGCTTCTTTTTGAATCCAGCTTTGCGCAAATGGGTTAAAACTGCAACGACTACCATGCCGATGAACTTCAATGATTTCTGTGATCTTATTTACATTTTCTTCAACATCAAAAATTACTGAATAGAATCGATGAAACCAAAATTGCACCTGATTAGCTGTTACAGTATCGGCACCAGAAACACCATTCACAATTTCAGCGGTCTGGCATTACTTTCGCCTTTATCAAAAGGAAACTATAAAATGTACCGAATTTTTTCTTTGTTGATTTCGATTGTTAACACCCTGTAAATAACAATTGTGAAATATCACCTTCACAACGAACACAAACTTTAAATGATCGTTTGATCGATACTTTACGAGACATCCATCACTACAGCTATCTACCGAGAAAATGACGGATTTCTTTTTCTTTAAACTAATACATTATTAGCTATATAAAAACAGAAAGGCAAACAATTGAATTTAAGATATTTATTTTTAATTGGAAAAGACAATCACTTCAATTTGTACGCAGATGTGTTCCTAAATGAATACCGTCACCATACATAATGCACCGCAAATGAGCAGCTTAAATTTGCCAATTAACTTTTACGATGTCCATTCCAACAATTTCAACTAAAAGACAATCAACTTGAATACGAACAAATTACATTTTAAAATTTATGATTCATTTAGTAATTTGTTAATTAGTATTTCAAAGAACAGCTGTGCGCTTCGTTCGATATATGTACGATATGCCTTCCATATATTTTAGCAGAAAAGCGAAAGAAGACCACCACCCGTCTGATGGCGGTGAATGAAACAAGCGAACAACAAATAGTCGTACACTCATACCCACACGGGAAAGCCTAAGTCTGGGTCAGTATTTGTAATTGGATCATTGCTGCTGCAGCTGCAAATAGCAACTGTGAAGTTGGTCACTGCCACTGTCAGTGTCGCCAACTGCACTTCGCCAACACTATACTCGGAACTGACTGACAGTCGCTACAAATTTAGCACGTAACACGGCCAAATGGCCAAATGGCCAACAGTCCAACTTTTCCTTAAAGCAGCGATAAATGCATAGCTGGCAATGGGATTTTATCAAGAATTATACGAACTGAGCATGGTGGCTAGCACTGACGGTACGAATGCGAGGGATCTGTGGAAGGCAGAGAACGGATTATGAACTAGAAGGCTACTGTAGTGGGCAAAAATTGTAGCCATTGTACAAATTTCATTATATCAAATATCCATGTGAATGTACATACCTTGTAGCGCATGTGGCGGCCGCAATTTGCTTCGGTCGCTTGGCTCACTTCACTTCAAGTTTGTCTGCAAATTGTTGACTGCTTGGCTAGATTAAGCCAGATGCTGGCCGGTGGGAAAAATGCGTTAATGCGCACGCGCTGCGGCAGTTCGGTGGCTGCTATAAGTATACGTGTGGGCAACACAAACATACAAAACAAAAATTATAAAATTGGCATACTTTGAGTTTGAACTGCTCACTATCATTTACCACAAATTCAATGTGCTCGCTCATACAATTTGAATCAATTTTAACTAAACTAAAGTAAGTAAGTAAGCCAGAAATAATTGAGGTAAAGTTATTAGAAAGTTTTTCTTAACAAGCAGAGTTGAGCGTATTGTAAGTTCCGATAATATGCAATAGAACAAGTGCTAAATATACATGTAGTTAATAGTCATTTGTATTTCAGGAACCGTTAAATATTAAATATGGCAGTAAGTTTGAGTCGAGATCCTTTTCTTAGTTTTCACAGTTATGCTAGGTAAAGGTAAAATCGAGCATCTCATACCACCTTAGATTGTCAGCTGTAACTGAACCGTCCTTTCTGCAGGGAGACTGGGTTTGGCTACGAAATCGATTTTCACAGAGGGCTAATCGCTATTAATTTCCAGTATATCAAGTCAAGTAATATTAGCATCGCTACTTTCGTTTCAATATTAGGTATATCGGGACTCGATTCATATTTGACGATACTATTAATACTCACATGGGTATTTCCTATCGATACTGCATACAATTCGGCTTCGTTATTAATCGTTAGCTGGTCTTCCGATACCAATACCAATAGTTGTTTATGATACATCATGCACTTATAATATTGGAATCGATCGATACCTTTATTAGTCGACTTCGATAGCACAAAAATTTGGTATAGTTATTTCTAATTTCTGCAAGTACGCGTTCGTTATAGACAAAATAAATATCCATTACTCAAAAATTGGGGAAACAAAGTGATGGCTGGATGCTAGAGAAACTCTCATTTTGTGTTGGGATGACACCATCCTATTGGCAACTCATAAAACCTCATCAGCAGAAAGGGCAAACTCCAGGCGGCTCAAACGACCAACCCCAACTCAGCTGATAACTAGAATAATTTAAAGCTACACTGGTAAACTCACACAAAAACTTAACCACAATGTAATATTGACAATATATTAATGTTATGAAATCCAAGCTGTAGAAAGAATTACTTAGTGTCATTCGACAGGTGTATTTAATAAAGGAGGCAAAAAAAAAGATTTTGTGTTGTAGCAAAAATTACGGATCACGCAAACATGTGATCTGAAAATATATGATTAGAGCTTTTTTGTAAATAAACAAATTTATTTTTGGTAGAATTTGGCCTTTTATGCACTTCTGCCCTTACGCTGGTTTGAAATTCGCGGTTTATAGTAGAGTAAGATCGGGTAATGTGGTCAACGGCTGTATTTTGTATAATAACAAACATGCACTAGAAAGATTTCTTATGAACTTTTAAATTCATATAACGTATGTTTTACGCTGCTCGCCTTTTGAATTGGACTCTTTACTGATGACCAGTTGATCGAAATGTTTTGTGAAGTGCATTCGAGTTGTTTTTCAGTGGCGTGTAATATTAATGGTCTTTTTTAGCAAGTGATTATATTTAGAGTGTGAAAGTTCAGATAGAATTATTAAACTATTCTGCACTTTTTAAAGCGGTAAGAAACTCTTTTTAAATTATTTAAACAAAATTTTGTAATACTTTTTTCTTGTCAGTGGTACAGTGGCTAATATGGGCTAGTCAGCGCTGGGTATTGGAACTAGTATCCGGCATTACTCCCTTAGTATTTTCCTAATTCTAGTTAATTTTCCTGTTTTGTATTTCCCAATTATACATATTTAGGCATGCCAAAAATGGAGAAATAAGGAGATGGTGTGATGATGGTATGGTGAAAAAAGCCATTGTAGCTATTAGGAATGAGGAGATGGGCACACTTTTTGCATCAAAGACTTTTGATGTGCCGCGTTTTACATTGCAAAGAATGCCAAGGAGTAATGCATACCCTACCCTGCTTTTAAAAACCCCACTTGGACGTAAGCCAATACTAGGCGAAGCCAAAGAAAAATACCTTGTAAAATATACATTAGAAATGGAATCAAGAATTTGCGGCCTCACAAGACACCATATTCGTTCACTGATGTTTCAATTGGCGGAAAGAAATAAAGTGCCTAACAAATGTTCGGTCCTTAAACAATGGCTGTATTGATTCATGCGCTGGCATAAAAAATGAGTTTAGTTTTCGCTCTCCAACGGGAACGTCTTTTAATATAGCAATGGGTTTCACAAAAGCAAATGTAAAAATGTTTTTAGATTTACTTAAGCACGAGTATGAGGAACATAAATTTCCACAGAATGTAGATTTATATTTACCTAAGTTTAATAATTGTTTTTCAAACAGTCAACCAAGAAAGTCATTAATTAAAACTAAAAAAATATATAAATAAATTCATTGAATTATCATTAACTCTTACACTTGTTTTTGGCCCACTTTACCCGAACACCCTGGGCCACATTACCCAACATTTTTCTTTTCATCAACTTTTAAGGTGGTTTCAGTTTTTCAATATTATCAGACGAAAAAGATCATATTAGGGTATATTTTGCAGATATTAATATCAAGATAAAATGGTGCCCACAATACCCGACTTTACTCTATTATTATTTATTCCTGGAAAATTCTTGGAACATCTTAAAAGTATACGAATTCTTCGCTTTCCATGCATATCATCCTCACCCACATTATCTTGGGGTGAACACGACCTCTTTTCCCCTCTGAATGGAGTCCAAAAGCCATTTTTTCTGTGTTGCTGTTGTTACGAGTGGCCAATCCAGCTCCATTTTCTCCTTTCAATTTTCAGATTATAGTTAAAAGTAAGATACAGTAAAATGAAGTATCTAACAACAAGAAACTAGACCTTTATACAGTATATTTCATGTAATTTTTTTGGATAGTACAGAAATTCGTAAAAAATCTCAACTGATATCTCTTGTTCTACCGATTTTTGCAAGTGATGACAAATTTTGCGTTTGTTAATTTTTTTGTTTTTTCCACTCTTTAGCAAGAAATTTCGCTAACACTTTTGATTTGGATTATTGGAACAAAGCTAATTATATTATAGAGTCAAAACTAGTATGTTGTGAATCATAGCAAGCATCCTGCTAATGCATTAAGGCCGAAGTACGATGTTTAAATCGTACAGAATGCATATGCTAGGAGAAAGAATGGAACAACCTTCTTTTCATAAATGACTTTGAATATGGCTGGGCATAAAGCTGAGATTCTAGACATAAGCGTATCTATATACATACTTTAGTTTATAAGTTTTATTTATTCAGATTTATTATTCTGAGAAGTACTAAATACTAAACTAAAAATTAAATTTTTTAAGCAAAATATAAATATGCAACAAAAGACAAATGCTGAGTATCGACACTTTTTAGGTATCGTAACATCCCTACACCGAGAACCGACAAGTTAGCAAGCGATAGAGACCTCCGCTCATATCAAAGACGAAGCATTTCGAAAAGCTCTCAAGCCATTGCGAAGCTTTTCAATATAAAGAAAAAATAATGTTAGATTAAATAATACGAATGATCAATTATTAAATATTTAATTTGGATATAGAAAATACCATCCAAACATTTTTTGATTATAGAACGATTCCGGGTCAAGTGATCAAAGTTGTTCCTTCAAAAATGACAATACCAACGTTTAACACAACAAATTTAACAAAGCAAATTTAGTTATTTTTCACAAAAAGATTTTAAAAAAGTATATTGTATATTAAAAAATTAAAAAAAATGTGTGAAAGTGTTCAAAAAGTTAAAAATTTTAAAAAGATATTTCGTTTGAAAAAGCTCTATATGAAAAATTTGAAAATGCTTAATTGTAGAATGTGCGATGTGCTAATAAAGGTGCTTAATATTAAGTTGTTGTTGTATTGTGTGTGTAGAATGTGTGGTGTGCTAACTTACATATATACTCAAATAAACCAAATAAACCAATTTTGACAATGGCAATGTTCAAAATACTTCGATCGTTTGTCAAGCTAAAGCGATTATACCCATACATACATTTGTTTCATTTACTTCTTTCGTTTCTTTAAGAAACGGCTAGATCTATAATTTTAGGGCAAATATACAATTTTACCTTAAACTCATAGTTTATTAAATTAAATTTTATGCCACCCAGTTTAAAAGAAACCTTATTGCCTTACTAATAAACGCCTTCTTTAATCATTTTAATTTTTTTTAGTTTCCTCGCTTAAGTGCTGATCTACGTGCAAATGCACCAACAAAAACCAAATCAAAAAAATTATGCTATGTGAATGCCGCTAAATGCTTGACGCATATCGAATTTCACAAAATTAATAATATTCCCTTAAAAAAAAAATCATCAACCTACTATTCAGCTCATCCGTTTTTTTTTTTTATAATATAATATCTTTTTTTTATTGCATATGCATATTGCAATACACTTTTTTTCTGTCGCACCATTAAGCCCAGCTTGACAGCTCAATTGCCCGCAAGAGTCAACACCATTACATTCCCTTATTCCGCATTTCATTTGCCAACACCATTCCATATTTACTTCCGCGATCATTCGAATTCCTTGCTGTCTCGTACTCGAATACTACTTTGTCGCTTGATTTCTTTGGCCGCATTGGTCGCCATTAAGTTGTCGTTAATGCGCTGCAATTTCGCCATAAAAACAGGTAAGGGCCTTTCGTGGCAAATTCGTAAGCCGATTAGACGCATTAATAAGCGGGCACACATACACATACACAGTGGCATGCAAGCATACGCTCAAACTACTTCTTGACACATACCCTGCAGGGAAAGCCGGCACGGCTTCAAAGTGGGTACTCCTTCATGGGGGAAACTGCCTACCCTAGTCTGAAACAAGTATCTGGTGCAGAGCTAGTACATTTTTGACAGCTGTGAGCCACTTCACTATTGGGCAGCGATTAGTGGCATCTGTCTCCAGAGTCTGAAAGTGTCAGAGCAGAAAAGTAAACAGTCGCTCTTCTCGCGCATTTCGGCCGTGGTCTCCTGTTAAGACTATGGTAAGTGACCGGTTCGAGTCGTGGTTAAATATAAAGTGTAATACAAAATGTGATAAAAAAAGAGTAAACAATTATGCTACATTATTGCCAATAATAACACATCATTGACAAAAAATTATAGAGTTTTAGGAGCAAATGAGTCTTACTTTTCTAACTTGAAGCTATATAAATATATATATACAATTGGCGCGTACACCCTTTTTGGGTGTTTGGCCGAGCTCCACCTCATATTTGTGGTGTGCGTCTTGATGTTGTTCCACAAATGGAGGGACCTACAGTTTTAAGCCGACTCCGAACGGCAAATATTTTTTATGAGGAGATTTTTCATGGCAGTAATACACTCGGAGGTTTGCCATTGCCTGCCGAGGGGCGACCGCTATTAGAAAAATGTTTTTCTTAATTTTGGTGTTCACTGAGATTCGAACCTACGTTCTCTCTGTGAATTCCGACTGGTAGTCACGCACCAACCCATTCGGCTACGGCGAAGCTGCTTAAGTCTAAATTATTATCTCGCGACCAAAAGTTAAGGATATATTACAAAACCCTGATCCGACCCGTGCTGACCTATTTACGAACTATGGACGCTAAAAACTACTAACATTAATCAGCTGATGGTATTTGAAATAAAAATATAGCGAAAAATATATGAACCTGTAAGACTACAAGACGGTACCTATCGAATTAGTTATTCATGAGCTAGAGATATTAGCGAAAAAAAAACTGTAATAAGATTTGTCAAATCTAAGAGGCTCAAATGGCTCGGATACGTGTTTAGAATGACCAAGGAGAAAACAACTCGAAAGGCAGTTGAATTACACACTAATGGAGGCCGAAGAATACGCCTCAGAAAGAGATAACTCAAAGACGATGAAGTTGACCTTGAAAAGCTAATCGTGCGGCGGTGGAAGGAGGTAGCCTTAGATAGAGACAGATGGCGCAAGGTTGTGAATGAAGCAATGGTTCACCGAAAACTATGATGCTAAGAAGAAGACTTCTTAAACACACATTTGGGGTTTTTATTGCCACAACATCAGCCTCGTTTAATTCATTCACCACCCCTGGTTAGTGATTACATTCTGCTTAATGATACATTAGAATTTATGGATTCATGGATGCCAATATGAATGTAGATTTAAAAAAGAACGAATACAGTCATAAAATCCGATTGAAAATACATGAATTTTATTGTAAATATGCAAAAATGTATGCAAACAAAGGGTGATTGATTTTCCGCTACCTTGTATTTTGTTCTGAAGTATACTTTTTTAAATAGTTTTAAATGAATTTATAGATGCAGTGAAACTCGATATAACGTACCCTGATAAAACGAAAAACTCGATTTAACAAAATGTTGCTGAGTCTCAAGAAAAAACCTGGTTGCTGCGAAATGCTGCCACAGATACAACAAAGAAATTTCAGCATGAAAACCTTCGAAATATGTTGACGATTAAATCATGTTAGCAGAAGCCTCTTTATTACGAAGTAATACGTTGAGATCCTTTGCCTTTAAGTGCTCTCTTGATGAACAAAACTAATAATCTACAAGGTTTTCATCATGCCCGTCCTAACGTTTGACACAGAAGCGTGGACGATGACAATATCGAAATGGGCATCACTTGGAATGTTGGAATGTTCGAGAGAGGGATTCTCCGGGAGTCTTTTAAACCTTTGCACGTTGGTGACGGAGAATATCGCAATGAGCTGTACGGCGACATATACATAGCGCAGCGAATAAAGATCCAGGGGCTACGTCAGCTGGGTCATGTCATCCGAATGGCTACAAATGTTCCGGCTCTGAAAGTATTCGACCAGTTGGTGGTAGCAGAGAAAGAAGAAGGCCTCTCCTACGTTGGAAAGATCATAAGCGGTTAGCGCGCCTATCAAGAAGAAAAAGAAGTGCGTTGAGTTGAAATTGTCAGCCATGTTTTAATTGATGTCTAAATGAGTTATCCAGATATGGAAGAGCAAGTCGTTGAAATTTCTATAATTGATAATAGAAAATATATAAAAATATAAATAAATTAACATAATTGATAAAGAAATAAATAAAAGAGTCTATGTTTTTCGTTATTGTTTGATATTGAACAGAAACTAAAAAAGCGAATCTATATTTATAAGTTTTTTTTTCAAAAATTCTGCAGTTTTCGTTGTATCGAGGTTTTGATATTCTTCAAATAACTAAATTATAGATATCACGAAATATTTTTCCAATTTTTTCCACTTCGTTATATAGAGCTTTCACTGTACAGCAACAAAACTGTCAAACAAGTTTTAAGTTTCAATAAATAAAACAGCCTATAGTGCCAAAAAGTCGATTGTGTTGAGACTTTTTACCATCTGCTTATGATTTTACTGATTATTTTGCAACACTGCTTCCTAGAAAAAAGAAAGGAACGCGTATTTCTTGCAGGGTAACGACATAAAAACATATGCATGCATGCAACAATCAAATTGTATACGTAGCTTTTATTTTATTGTTTCATCACTCCTTAGCCAACTTGCCCCAGCTTAGCAATGATTAGCAGTTACTTGTGCTCGCATACAGACTGTCCAATGTGTCAAATTAAAAGTCTCAGCTTATTTAAAAAACAGTGTTAAAGTGGTTGAACAATAAAAGCCAAATCAAACTAAGAAAAAATACAGCAAAATGTGCAAAAAGTGCAAAAAGTGCAAAAATAACTATAAAACAAAAAGAATCACACATAAGCCAGCCATATCAACCTTTAGACATTTATATATACACACACATACGTACGTGTTTGTGTAGTACAAGCATTCCTGGAAAACTCAATCAAGCCCTGCGCTCTTATGTGGTCTACAATTTGTTGTCAGTAATAACGATAGGCGCATTACACGCGCAACGGACCATTCGCACCTTCAACAGCAGCAACAACGCCAGCAAAGTCTGGTAAAAAATGGGCGTTGGCAATACATTAGCCGCTTAAAATGGACTTTGACGCTCGGAAATGGTATTGTAATCGTACTCGTATTGGTACTCGCTGGTCGCTCTGCTTTTTATTGTTATTGGGCATATGAATGTTGTTGTTTTTTTAATAGCTACTCTTATGGCTTAGACCGGAGTACTTTGGAGAGATCAGCTCTGCTGTTGTTGTTAAAATGTGTATTGCTGTTAGTAATTGGTGTCTGTCGTTTGACTTTTTTGTTTTTTGTTTTTGCAGCGCCGTGTCAAGTGTTTGTCAACATATGTATATGCACGTATACATCTGCACTTAAATGGCCATGCGTCACCCATTCGAGGTATTGGTAGACAATACCACAATTAAATAGGACGAAATCAACATTCACAGGTACTGGCGTAATTGAGTCAACGGTTCAAGCGACATTTTTAGAGTCATTAACATGTTTTTATTGTTTTTAAATTTATCGAAAAGAAGAGGCTGTTGGACCGTCTTTCCGAAAGCATTTAGCATGCTGACTATGGCTATAGCGTCTTCAAATTTGCTGAGCCCACAATAGGACATTGAATGTCTCGTGAATATTATTCTCACATGAAAAATGGCAAATTCGTTTATTCACATACATTTTAAGCCTGAAATAAATCTCATTGCAACACCGACAATGGCGAATACTGTCGACATCCTTGACCGAATGCAAATCCGCGACTTTCCTGGAACGCTCACACTAATTATCACTAACTTTTGCTGAGGACTGACCGCTTTATTCTATTATTTGATGTTTCATGTTCATAGTGATCGTGTAACACAAGACCAACCGACTGACAGTCACTCACAAACTCAGCTACGCATCATAAGGTTATGGGTATAAAAAATTTACTTGAATCTGTACTAACCTAAGCTTGAGAGACGACGAACATATCCTTTGGTATTTAGTCGTAATTGCATTTTTTTGGCAGTCAATGAAATTAGCGAGCGCTCAAGTTCTAGATACTTTTTTGATGGGATCACATTAAAAGTCAGTCAGTTGGTCCCACCAGAGAAAGATTTTTTCCAACCGGACATTATCCAATAGATCCATCGTCTAGGTTTGCTTCTGGCAACGGCTTTTTTCAAATTCGAAAAAAAAACTTGTTGCCATTTGATGTTCATGTTCAGCCTACTCACTACAGTTGCCGCTCGATCGTAATCCATAATAGGCGTTAGTGATACGTCTTGCTGTAGGGGATAGCATCGAATAGAGCGCTGAGCTCATAATGGGAAGTCATCAGATGTTTTAAATTTCGCACTGTGAATTTTACAATAAATAAATTAGAATAGTTCAGGAAATGAAAAGTTTCAGGATGAGTTTTATACAAAATACTGAAGTATAATAAAAATTATTTCCTCCCGTCAAGATAATGTTCACTCTAACAGTGGGAAAAGTTATTATAACAAATATCATTTAAACTTATAATTGAGTTTGAAGTTTGTTTGTGCAATTCTGAAAATGTTTATCTCATTCCGTATTGCTACTCGTATTAATTTTAAAACATCCCAACAACCAAAACACCATCTCATCCGGTTTTGGCCTTGCACACCTGACTTTTCACAGCATCACAGCTTTCTTTTTTAATTTATGTTTGCTATTCCTCTTTAACATCACATTTTTATGAGTTCCCATTGTGCTTCGGTACATTCGCGCGCGCACTCCCTAAGTACACAATTTTACATCCACTGCTTCTTTAGTATGTTTGACATGTGTTTATGCCTTGTTGACATTTAGGTAAGGTGACATTTTATTGTTGCTGCTTACTTACCGTCGTCAACATCAGCATTGTAGCTATTGCTGCTGTCATCACTACGGTCTGCTTTCTTGTCATTTACATACATACATATGTACAATAGTATACTATCCCAAGTGTTGTTATTGCTTTTGCTTTTTGTTGTAGTTGTTGTGACAATTACTTCACTCATCACCTCACCTGCCATCTGTTCACTCATGAATGGCAATAGTAATGCTAGCCATTCAGCGACTTTTTCTTTACTTTAGCTTCGAGCACTTGGCCACTTGAATTTCTGCCGATCGGAATAGATGCGTTTTTGTTGTTATTTACTTAATAACTGAGTGATTTATGCCCTTTTACATATTTATATCTGCCTTTTCGAAGATGCTAACAGCTTGTCAAGTGAACTTAACATCGAAATGAAAATTGCCCCATTAAGAGTCAATTTAAGAAGAACGAAAAGGAGGTCTGATAAGTGAAGGAGGGGGATGAGAAAGCAAACATAAGTACAAATAAATATTTTCCAAGGGGGATGGTTAAGCTGATATTAAGAGAATACTATAAGTAAAGAGTCTACTATAAATAAAGAGCATACTGAATCAAGAGTTCACAATATTTTATCAACGGTACTAAAACCTTCAACTAATAAAGTCCGTTTAGGAAAATCGTTCAATTCAATTGGACGTTATTGCTATTGCATTGCAAAGAAAGGGTCATCATCACATGGCCATTTTGGCATGGGAAGGCACGGGATCATATCTCCGCTGTACGAATGGAATCGCTTTAAGCTTGAAACACGTTTTAAAATATTAAAAACCTTGCCTACAGTGGCACAGTGTTTACTAAAGAAAAAAATTTCTGTCACGGTAATACACCAGCGTGACAACACAAGCTACCAAGAATATTGCTGTTGTTACATATGTTCCCGAAACCATCAACTCCCAGCAATTTGAGTAGCTCCTCATTAGCGGAATAGCGCTTAGTGAAAAAATGAAAGCAAATCTTCTTCGTAAACGTGGTCTCACTTGCAGAAATCTCTTTTATGTTGTAAATATGATTTGATTGTTTGAATTAATCGAAAATATTGGGGTTTCATCTTTTCGCTTATGATGCGCTTTTAATTTCGTTCTGTTCTATTTAACTGGGTAGTTAGCTAAAGCGCCAAGGTTTTTGCGATTAAGAAAGAATTGAAAAACAAAATGTTGATCAAACCGTCACGAACGTACTTAGACCCTTTATGGAGAGAGCAGTGTTACAGTTTTTGAAAAGAAGAAGATGCATTTCGAAAGAATTTGGTTTCAAATTAAAACTTTAATATGTCTTAATAACTAATTCGGCGGCCACCGTAGCGGAATGGGTTGGTGCGTGACTCAAATCTCAATGCCTGAAACAGCAACATTATAGAAAAACCTTTTTCTAATAGCAGTCGCCCCTCGGCAGGCAATAGCAAACCTTCGAGAGTATTTCTGCCGTGAAAAAACTCCTCATAAAAAACCAAGTGCCGTTCTGAGTCGGCTTAAAACTGTACGTGCCTCCATTCGTGGAACAAGATGCACGTCACAAATAGGAGGAGGAGATCGGCGAAACACTTAAATAAAGTGTACGTTATTTTTTTATTTCTGTACGAGTATTCATATTCTGGTAGTAGACCAATTCGCAAAAGTGAACCTGCTTAGTTCTAATTAGTTCACGTTATTGGATGCCCACTGTACATGCACACTTATGTAAAAAACTGCAGAGCATCCTTCACAATCTTTTCACTTCTTTGTAGCGGTTTTTGTGAGATACTGTTTTTAGTATAATGTTGCCACTTATTTATTAATTTTATTAGTTATAATTTAAAAATTATTATTTATTGAGAAAAAGGAACAAATTCTACCATATGCTTGGTTGCAAAGGTAAAGGATTTAAGAAAAAATTGAGTTGCAACCAATTTTTTTAGAGTTGCCACTTGAATTAATTGTTTTTTTTTTTTTTTTTGTATTAAAATATGAAATAATTATATTATATAACAAATTTTTAAGCGCAGTTGCCACCTAATGTTTAATGAGTATAGCAAAAATTCATACAAATCTAAATGTATAGAAATTCAACCAAAGGTTTTTAGAAAGTTTTAACCAAAAAATTGTTTTGCAAGGCGCTGTCAACTAATTTGTAATAGAAAGTATAATTAACACAAAACTTAATTTACTTTAGAATAAGCACATTTAAATACAGAGAAAATAAAAAGCGCTGAAAACAAATATAAAAAATCATAAATGTAAAGGGCGTTGTAAAACAATTTTAAATTGAAAATCCTGCCATTAAACGTGGAGTACCGTTTCGCTCAAATGGCTTACGCAGTTGGTTTACAGTAGCCCATTCTGGCAATCCAATTTTTCAGTAGATTTTCGCGAATTTCGTCACTGATCTCACTAATGACAACTTCAATTTCATGTTTCAGCTCCTGAAACGTCCTCGGATGTTAGGCAAAACATTTATACTTAATGGCGCCCCCCAAAAATTAGTCCAATGGTGTAAAATTTCAACTTCTAGGCAGCCATTTGACATCATTGTTTCGACTGATTATTAAATTTTCCATTTTAATATTTCCCAGTGAATTATTTAAATATCTAACTATAAACTAAATTTCTGACACATCACGGATATCAAAGTTCAAAAAGTCGGCAGTTCAAGTTCCAAATGCTGAGTAGAGGATTTTCAATAGAAGAATTTCGTTTCTTCTTTGATGAGAGTGCCCAGTTGAACCCAAGGAAAAGTGTAATGCATTTAATTGTAAACTATTGTGAAGAGTGGTTCCCACTGAAATTTCGCAAATTTCGTCACACTAAAAGTACGGTCTAGATGTCTTATGTTATATTTGCAAATATAGGTTGTTCAATAAGTTTAGCGGCTCGATAATGAAAAACACAATTTTATGGTTTGCAATACTATTTATTATTCAGTATAGTCTTCTTGAACATCAATACTCTTTTTCTAGTAAGATTCCCATTCCTGAATTCCATCTCTGAAGTGAGAATTTGCAAGCGCTACAAAATACGATTCTGTTATGATGAAAAACGCCTTCCACGCGTGCATTTTTTTAGGTATTGAAACTGATAGAAATTGCTAGGGGCCAAATCTGATGAATACGGTAGATGTTCCAACAAATCGAACGTCATGGATTTTAGCCAATCTCAAAATTCTGTTGCAAAAAAAAATATTTTCTTTCGCGAACTAAGTCTTTTTTCACGAATTTTTTCCTTCAGCTGGTCTTAACAGTTTCAATAATATTCAGAATTACTTTACCAATTTGAATTGTTTAACGAATTTGCAAGTAATCCACAAACAAATTTACTTTCACGTCCACAAAAACTGGCCGATTTCTGGACACGAACTCGTTTGGGAGCCGAAAAACCAAGTTCACACCATTCTTTAGCCTACTGTTTTGATTTAGGGTCATGATGTTATACTAAAGTTCCATCCACAGAGATGAATCGACGCACAAAAACCACTTTAAGTATTTGAATACGTTCTGAATTTTGCTGAGAAAGTCGCATTCGAATGTGTTCTTCTTCCATTATTAGCGAATGTAGCACCCATTGCGCATATAGCTTTCTGAAACCCAATACCTCAGTCAAAATATTGCTTGTACTACCCAATGAGATGCCTCTGCGATTGTCTCTGCGATTTCTGGTATTGTTGTTGTTTTTGGACGTCCTTGTCCTGGATAGTTTGCAAGGCTTTTACGACCTCCTTTAATTTCAGCGACCCATCTTTCTACTGTACTATTTGATGGCGAAAGCTCCTTATACGTTTTCAAATTCGTTCACAAATTCCCTTTGCTTTTAAGTCTCTCCTATGGAAGCACAAAACTTATTGAACAACCACTTATACTCCTCGTTATCCTGGCGACAAAATGCTACTCAATGCCACTTTCTATAATTTTGTGTTAGCGCTTGCACGCCACACCTGGTAAATGCCATTTAAGTATTTGCTCAAATTAGCATAGCGTTGACATTCATAAACGGACTGATTAGTGAGTGCAGCACCAGTGGCATTAAAATATTTCGAAAAGGCGTACATAGAATGCTAATTATTTTATAAAATAAAGCTAAATGTTACTTACTCATTAGTTATAGCCAACTGCACGCCGTAATTACACTCATTAATGCTTCATTGAATGCTACAAATTTATGGATTTTACTGCATTCCGAAATTCAATAAATTGGCAATATATTCAGAGTTCAGTATATCCATGTATGCAGAGATATGTTTTTAAAAATGTACTCGTAGTACTTACAAAATGTCCGCATGTCAAAAGAATGCCAGAGGTAAGAAATGTGTATGGTATATAATTTAATGAAATTTCGATAGCGCTGAGCATAAAGCGAATGCCAGCAGGTGTTGCTTGAATGTCAGTGGAAGAGGAAAAATAAAATTTGCGCTGCCACAAAATTTCATTATCGTTAATATAAAAATCAATAAAATAGTATTTACCTTTTGCTGCCATCGTACACAATTTGCTCGCTTTAAGTATAGCCAACTTGCTAAATGTTTGCTGTGTGGGTGGTTGGATTGGTGGTTTGTTGGCAGAGCAAGCAGCAGACGGTCATGTACTTGTAGTTATTGTTGTTGCTGCTGCGGCTGCTGTTGGAATATTTCACCTGTGAACTTACTTGATACTCGTAGTTAAGAGCGCTTGTGGCAAGCATTCCCTACAACTTTCAAGTTAAATTTCATTAGCGAAGTTGCACAGCAACGTGTTTGCGCTACGGCTGTTGTTGTGGCGCTAACCAGACGAAAATTATGCAAAAGCTGTTGGGAAATTAAATTAAATTTTTTTTTGTCGAACACAAACAGTTTGCCTTGCTTTGTTTAAGGAATGTAGATATATAAAATTCTTGACTATGGTTTTGAATCTTGCCGAAGGGTCGCCAATTGTGCGATACTTTTAATGGTAGTTGGGGCATCCCAAAAGCAATGATTGCATTAAGTATTTACGTGCAGTATGTCATGGAACGTGGAATGTAAGTGATATGTTGGAACTAAACCGTGTTTAATTAATTATTTATGTTCAAGGGTAGACGAGTTGGGATGAAACGGATGCAGCTAACTGAAGAGTTGCTGGATTAATTTATTGTACTTGATTAAGCCTCTTGTCAGTTAAAGACTGTAGCGAGTTACTTACGCTGAATGCCACCTGCGTCCTGCGTTCATGCTGGAAGTAGATTTGCGTTTGCTGCCTAATTTGGATTTTAAGTCTCCTTTGTTCACAGAATTGCCCACTACTACCCAAGCATTAAATTTAAATATCAGGTAATAAATTTAAAAGTAATTTAAAAATATGGGACGCCTTGTATTATTTAAATGTCGGGTGGTTTTTCAACAGCCTGAGAACTAAACTGATAATAAAAAACAGAAATATTGTTGCAATGAATTTTTTTTTATTATAATCTGACGATGGCATTATCCGATGAGGCGTCCCTTAAAGTGTTTGAGCAAAAGATTCTGCGGAGGATTTTTGGACGTTTGCACGTTGGTGACGGCGAGTATTGTAGGCCATGGAACCATGAGCTGTATGAGCTTTATGGCGATATAGACGTAGTGCAACGTCATGTCGTCCGAATGGATACAAGCGCTTCAGCTCTGAAAGAAAGCTGGTGGTAGCAGAGGAAGGCAAAGGAGGAGGCCGTTGAAAAGATCAGATGGAGAAAGGCTTGACTTTACTTGGCGTGTCCAACTGGTACCGGTAAGCACGAAAAAAGACAACGGCTGGCGCGCTTTGTTAAACTCCGCCAAAATCGCGTAAGTGCTTATCGGCCAATCAAGAAAAAGAAGAAGAAGATAATTTCATTGCATTTATCTTTTGAATATGATATCCGGCATATGTTTGCCGAGGGTACAAGTTACATTGTCCATTCGATCTAGTTAAATCAATGGTGTCTTGAATATTGCAATTGTTATACTGCCACCACCGCTCAATTTGCTAGCGTTGCTCTGGCGTTAAGCGCCAGATGATTCATGATGACTTGCCAAACTTTACTGAACAAAAATGTCAACACAGCTTGACCATAGTCAACGATATCGGTAGTTCTCATGCAGCTAAAAACATCCGATTTTATAATTTATTGACAAATTTTACATTGGTTTTATGTTTTATATTGAAATACTTTCGTTTATTATACATTTGTATGTAAACATATAATTGAAATCTCTTGGGAAAGTCGCTTAAAATCTAAAATACTCGTAGTATTTTATTCTGATATATTATATTTTAGATGAGTGCTAAAGAGGGGTACCTACTACATAATTCAACTTATGACTAAGGCTATCACAGAGTAAAACTGCTATAACACAATACTTAATAGGTGATCGTTTTTTTTTTTTTTGTAAAATTGTATACATTTTAAGAATTACCTTTATGCACTTACGAATTTACCTTCTACGTTTTCAATGCAGTTTTTCCTGTGCAAATTCCAAATTAACCAAAGCCTGGTAAGCCTCCAGATATGGTTTCCTCTTATCGGCCAATAAGTCTACTACCTGCCTTATCAAAAGCTTTTGAAAAACTATTCTTAAAAAGGCTCAAGCCGATTATTGCATAGAGGAAACTAACTCCCAAACACCAGTTTGTATTTCGTTAACACCATTCGACCATTCAACAGATTAATTATGTCTATAACTTCGCTAGAGAAACCCTACAAAAGAGAAAATATTGCGCAACTGTCTTGTTAGACGTAACACAAGCATTTGTGTCTGGCATGCAGGCCTGAATCTGCCTCACTGCCATTACAATGTACTTAAGTCATATCCGGAGATTAAACACTTTCTTGTGAAAATTAACAATGCTACTCACAAAATTACAAGCCCTCACGAAATTGAAGCAGGCGAGCCTGAGCGGTAGTACTCTGAGACTGGTCCTATACGCTTTATTTACTGCCGATCTACTTTTATTAAGAGCTACGCACAAGGCCTAAAATTATCTCGCATCTGCTTCATCTGTTCATCTCCAACACAACCTGGACAAAGTTAGTAATTGGTTGACCAAGTGGCGTATAAATCAATCAAACCATATCGGTACAGATTACTTTCACAATCCACAAACCCTCATGTCCTTCTGTAACTTTAAATCAGTGCCAAATACCGCAAGCTGATCAGGCAAAATGCTTAGGTATTCAACTCGATTGAAGGCTAACATAGCTTCCAAATATATTCTTTGAAGGGGATTAGAACTTCGCTCACTTTACTCAATCAAAAATCTGCATTATCACTTTATAAGAAAATTTTGATCTACAAATCAATACTTAAGCTAATATGGACATATGGGGTTCAAGTATGGAGCTCAGCCTCGAAATCAGACATAGAAATCCTTCAAAGCTTTTAATCGAAAGTACTACGCACAATTTCAAATGCACCATCGTAAGTCTGCAACGAAATAAAACACCGAGATTCAAAAATACCAACTGCATTCGCTGAAATTAGCAATATTGGTAAATATATAATAACCGGCTTGCTATCCATACAAATCTTCGAGCCTCTGATTTAATCAATAACACCAACTTACCGCGTATACTAAGAAAGTGTACAACCACTGATATACCACAAAGATTTAGAATCTAAATTATAAGTAACGAACTATAACATTGATATGTTGTCAGGCGGAATAATATAAAATAAGTAAATGATGGCACATTTTTTCCTCATTTTTAATTCAACGGATTCAGGTTCAAGTGCAAACATTATCTAAAACTTCAGTAGGCACAACATTTTATTATTTAAACTCAAAGTTTAGCTATGACAATTCATTTGAAACCATTTTCCTATATTTGAGACAACAGTATGAACCTATAATTTATATTCGTTAACAATCTCGATATTTTCTTTGCCAAACTTCCAAATATAAGAAGATGGAAATCGTGCTACACTATCTAAACATCATTCGGAGACTCAGCAATAAGCACTAAGTCATCGACGTACATTAACAATTTGATACGAAGATTAGCCACTTTTACCCCACCAGTTAGGAAATCGTTTAAATCATGGCTTGAAATTCCGTAATGATTTTGTCCAAATCAATCCAAACATTAATGCGTGTTAAAAGAAGCCCAATGAAATATATTATTTGAGCAGAGAGTCACAGAAAGAGCAGAACAATATGAATAATTTTTTTTTCATTTTATAGAATAATGGATTTATTTTTCTGTCTTGAGACTATTACCAATGAATTTATGTACCTCCGTTAAAAAAATAGTACATCTAGCTTTTTTAATTTTAATTCATGGGTGCGACTTTCTTTCTGGTTTTAGTCAAAGGGTATGTAAATTAATAAAATCATACATATAATTTCAACCAAACCTCGACAGTTAAAAATGGCTACTTTATAAAGCTTTGAATTTACTATTTTTCTCTAAGAGTTTCTACTTAGAACATTAAGAAACACAAATAGTGTATGGAAACTATTCTGAAAATTATTTTGTTAACTAGAACGCATATTTAGCTACCCGAAAAGGTAAACTACTTTAACTAAAGAAGTAACCCGTAGGCGAATTGTAAAACAAATTACATAAGAAGGAAAAAAGCTTAAAATACTTAACAATTTTTAACTTTTAGTATTTTTTACTTTTTTTCATTATAATTTGTTCTCGACAATATCAGTCCTGTTCCTGATACAAATTCTCATTATTTTCCTTAAATAAGTTTTCACTTTATCTTAGATGCTGCTGCGTCAAGTATCTTCGGCTACGGTGGTCGTCATAAATATGTACGTTCAATAAAAAGGACAGTTGTCTAGCTATAATTTGCGGAGCGCTGGCCTTCTTTACTTACATATATATGTATAGCCCAACATGGCACATTTATTATGCATGCATACATTCAGTTAGTCCACATGCGGTGCAAAAAATAGGAATTTTCTCCAGTTTCATCCGTTTTCGCACATTATGCAATCAGGTACACTCCAAAACACATTCACATCACGTATACCTCAGAAGAGCATAAAATTTCCCACCACTCTTTTTCCTGTTGCGTATTTTTCTCACTCATTACCACCCATCAACATCTGTGTATACTTATTGGCTCTCCAGTGCGGTTACTACTCATCGCCATATTAGCAAAACACCAATGGGTGGGAGGCACTCTCCATATGCTAAGCTGTAAAATTTATATTATTTTCGAGAATTGTATTTCACTGGAACGGCATTCGCCTGGGGATCCCTGCTTTGCTACTTTTCTTGCATTTCTATGAGCTTGGGAATTGCAAATTTTTACAGTTTGTATAAGCAATAAATAATAAATGAAAAATAAATATATGTACACATATATTTTTTACATATCCAAGCACACTATATTTAAACGTGTAAGTATAATAAAAACCGAGAATGGATATTTGCTAGTGGCGCCACTAAAATGGGAGTGTGAGTGTTGTGGCAAGTGCTTGTTTGTGCTTGCTTCAGCATTTACAACACTAGCAGCGTTAACGTTGCTGTTGGCCATAAAAAGATAAGCCAGTTTAAAAGGTAATAAATTTTACGTAGCACATAGTTATATTACCGAGTTAGTTTAATTAAATTTTAATAAAATTAAAAACAATTTTTATTGATTTTTTATTGCATGCTAATATAGTTTTTTGTTATTGATACGGTTTGTATTTACGTTTAGATGCTAATAATCAAATAACCCTTAGCAGGGTAGTGTTTGACCTATTTGGATTAGGTTTCCATTTTCCACTACTGGTTAAGAACTGCTTTCACCAGTTTGTGAATATCTCGCCGATTTGGGTATTCTCAGTCTCTTTATTCGACGTGTTGCTATTACATAAATAACGATATTGACGCGCTAATATATCTCAATTTGATTTTATACATGTTTGCTCATCAACAGCTTTAATAGACTGCTTTAACGCCTCCGGAGCTTGGTCCTTCACAACATCAACGAACTGCGAAATGAACCGGCGCATTTTCTTGGTGGAAAACCCATGATTTGTCTCTTAGTAATTTTGGTTTTCATAAAAAGACTGACGTTCATCAAGCATAAGGTGTTTTCTTAACTACACGAAAATTATCGATACCGATAACTATGGCTTGACAGCTGAGAAGGGCAAACTGCGCTGACATTTCTATTCATCATCAATCGTTTAACGCCAGCACAACACTTCCAAATTGTGGAAATGCACTTAAAAAAAAAAACAATATGTTCACGCAGCTCATAGACTACTGGTGGCATCTTCGGTTCTTATTTCTTTCGACATGAGGAAAGAGCTGCAAGCGTCATTGATCCATGCTGACTGAATTTCTGCTTCCAAAAATTAATCATCCATCATCAAGATGGCACAATCTGCCATATAGCGCGCTTAGCAGTCGATTTATTGCAGTATTCAAACCAACATTGACGTCGTACGACCAGATTTATTGGAAAAAATTGGACTGATCGAATGGTACATTTACCTCGTAGCCGCGGCGGAAATGTGCCAAATATTATATTCAAAAAATAAATGTTATGCAATTATACACCAGATTGCAATAAAAGAAAGTTTCATTCCAACAATATTTATGTTTTGTATCATCATTTTAAGTTTTCAAAAAACACCCGATAGCCCCGTAATGGTCTTTATTTTTGACAATTGCCATGTAACGAATGCTCAAGTCTCGTTTATATGCCATAAAAGAGTCTATCTTTCCTTTAAAATGTGGTTGCGAGAGTCTCTTCAAATAGCACTTTCGTGTGAAAAGTTGAATTTTTTTAGTTTCACCAAGCCACTGTTGAAAAACTACCGTCATAAGAAATGCGCATCAAAACTAATTTAATTAAAAATTAATTAAAATACGCATTTAATTAAAAAAATAAAAATAATGATCAAAAAAAGGTACCGTCGGTTCGGCCCCGTAGCCCTGATGCTTTATTTCAAACGCGTTTTTCTCGAGCCGACTTTTTTTGATACGGTGGCAACGATTTCTCGAAGACTAATGAACCGATTTTAATTTTCTGTTTTCAAAATTTTTGTTATGGCATTGGCTATCGTTGTAAGTAGCCGATTTTCAAAATTTTGAAAATAACTATTTTTTTGGGCGTGCTGAAAATCAAAAAGATGGTGAAAACACACATCGAAATTCAAATCACCACCATTTTGTCAAAAAACAAAACGGCTACGTACAACGATAGCCACTATTGTGTATGTAGATTAATAAAAATTTTTGGGGTTTTGATTTCAGATGATTATGCATTGCTGTATCGCTGCCACCAGATGACGTCATTTTTTTTAACTAGTAACGATTATTAACAAAAATTTGTCAATTTTCAATATTTTTTAATAAAACTGTACATCAACAAAGTTTAATACACATATAATAACTTGCCTTTTGTCCGATCCTCGAATAATTATTCCTACTTACAAAAAAAATTCCCAAAAATCGACTATTTTTTTACCCCCCACAGTGGCGTTCTCCCTTAAGAAAACATCGAACAGCAAAAATCAACGTTTTGAACGTTCGAGATTGTCGCAAAATACAGACATTTTTGAAACAGCGATGCCGATATCGCTGCCCTAATTCTCTTTAGAAAAATCTTTAACTTTTTCACGAAAATCAATATTTAGGGCAGCTTTTGTCTTGACAAAAATTAGTCATCATACTCGTAGTATCACTTTGACGATATCTATTGAGAAGTATGGCACTTCTCTGATCACTTCACGAAAACTTTGCTTATGAAAGCAACAACAAAGCTATCGCGCAATATTCGCTACTGGCGAGTATTGCTATGCGTCATCAAACTGGTATAAGTCACTACTTTGGATGCTATCAACTCTCTTTTCATAATATTAGGTAGGCTTTATTAGGCCGCAATCATGCAGGGAAACTTTTGTTGCTTCAACTTTGATGTTTCCGTCGTCTTCACACACCTTGCAATTGCTAGTTTTTAGTCTACAATCAAGTACAATTGAGAAGAACGAGAACACAAAGCGTGTTGACAGAGCACGAGAATCACAAGTATCGAATTGTAACAGCAAAAGTTATCCTGTATGAACGCGATTGTACCAATATTCATCAAGTGCATCCAAACAAATGTTAGTTTTGCCAGCTCTTCCCAGCTCTGCTAACGTACATATATTTATTTAGGCCAGTTGCTTTATTTATTTGACTCTTGCTAACAATTGGCGAATCGAAGGTGCCTGTAAGTTAATTAGTCCTCAAAACGAGGCCTGCAATAAAGGAGTTACATACACCGTTTGAAGTGAGGAAGCTGAATGTAGTTATATGCTGCCGTCGCGGTCCTTTGTACATAAGCAAACTTGTAGCATATGGCACTGCCTAATAGAGTCAAATAGAGATAGTCAAAGCATGAATTTTCGAAGATGAGCAGCAGCTGCAGGAACGTAGAACTAGAAGACAATTTGTCTTATTCACTTTTACTTTCCTGCTTCTATGTATACCCTAAATCAGGTGACAGATATTTACCCAAAAAATCTGTTGAAACTAATCCGGTATACTCGTTTGTTGAGCAAAGGTTACTAGCAAACCGAACTGTGCTAGCATATAAATGAGCCTTTACATTTAGTCGAAGTATGTCGCTTAGCGACAGTCACTGCAACCCAACTGTTAAATTAAATAGCTCTAGTAAAACTATTTAACTCCACCCCCCTTTTCAATTCAGTTCAAAGGTGCACCTAGCTTAGTCGCAAGAAATTATTTATTAAAAAAATAAATATGACAAATTTCTTAATTAACGTTGGGTATATTCAATTAGCCACCTTCCACAATTACCACAAAACACTCACTACTTTAAAATAAATAAACTTCAAGTTTTATTTTAATTGAATATACAATAATAATTGCACAAAGTAGCAATGCAAATGCAATAACGCTAATGAAAATAAACTATCCACGTATGTATATGCATATACCTATATGCATAATAAAGCATGAATTTATTGAATCGCGTTGAATGCCTCATGAAAGCGCCATTTAAGGTATTTTCATTGCGCATACAATCACTACATTCATACCGGGTGCTTCAAAAAAATGTATACACACTTTGAACTATTGTAGTTTTCCCGCTCTACAAGGCTAATGTTATATTTCTTCGCCAGGTGCCAGCATAATCGTCCCTCTATGTTATATTATCAGTTGGAATTTGTAATATCAACATGAGGGACGTACGTTTGAGTTTTGAAGAACGTAAGCAGGTTATTAAGTGGTACTGGAAGTTTGAGAATGTAAATGAAGTTCAAAGACAGTGGAGAAGGGAGTATGATACAGAACCACCTTCAAGATTAACAATTACACGCATACGAGACAAATTCGAAGTTCATGGAACAGTGTGTGATGTGCATAAAGGTCATTCAGGTCGGCCTCGAACAGCTACAAGTGATGAGTTATCAACGGCAGTCTTGGAACTGTTTCAACGCTCTCCTAACAAATCTTCAAGGCAAGGGGCACGTGCTGCAGGTCACCAATTTGAACCGTTTACGCCCAAACGCCCGAAAACACCCGCCCGAATCCACACGCCCGAATGTATATTTCCCCGAATTGACAGTTTCCCGAATTTTTTTGCCCGAACGTCTTCGCCCGAACCCATTTGCCCGAATCCTTTTACCCGAAAAGAAAAAAAAATTTAAAATAATTAAGAATTAGTATACACTTGAAGTACATGCAAGAAAAGAACAAAAGAGTGCTATTCCTTTATTTATTCATAACAAATGTTGTCAAAATTCTTGTGTCAAATTCATCAGTCAGTCATTCGTTCTTAATTATTCATAAAAATGGAAGAAATTGAGGAAGTGGGACAACTTGTCGGAAAAAAATTAATAATCGGAGGATACATTTATGTCAGATCCAAACCGTCGAAAAATAATCAATTCTATTGGGACTGTCAATTGGTTCGAAGAAAAGAAGCGACACCACGTCAAACCTGGATATCACTCCAAAAACGATTACGCACAATAACGGAAGAATACCAAAGATATAAAGAAGAAAACAAAATTTTGGAATACTTAACTAATTTAGCATACAACATTCAAATATCCTAAATTCACACAATTCAATTTCTTTCACACCATGCCATATAATTAAAACTTGTTTACAAAATTTTGAATTTTAATTATTTATTAACATTTTTATATAAAATTTATTTTTATTTTTTCGGGCATTTTTCGGGAAAATTAATAAGATTCGGGTATTCGTATTCGGGCAAATTTATTCGGGTAAATTATTTTCGGGTGATTGGGTTTCGGGTGAATGTCCATTCGGGCATGTGTTTTCGGGATTTTGACCTGGAATCATTTGAACAGTATTAACATTTGTTATTTATGTTTCATTTACATTGGACTTTCAGCTTTCTATTTTCCTGAAATTTAACTTTGTAGACCGGTAAATAAATTTTCTATGGAAGTTCAAAGTGTGTATACATTTTTTTGAAGCACCCGGTATTTGCCTAATAGCACACATACTTACTCACACTTGGTCATATTGCAACTCATTGAACAGCAAATATCGGCTTATCGCTATCGGCTTTCAACCCAACCGTAAGTGCGCTCGAGACTTGCCTCAGGCGCACCCAACAATCAGCACAGCATTTAACGCGCACTGTTTGCTTATCGGTTATGTGTTGCATACTTTCGCTGCACTAAATGCTTGAAAACAAAATAAACACAAAAAGAAAACATCATGCAGAATAAATTTACTGCTTTTAATAAACTTGAAAAGTCAATTACTTGCTAGTACGTGAAAAATAATATACAGCTGCGGGCAGCTAATTATCAACACATTCCTGTACCACTCGTTTTAATAACATATATTATAATTTCCTACTTTAGTAGTAGCTGGTGGATGATGACTTAGCGTCAGAGTTATCCATTTTACAACAATCGCACTTTAAGGTAGAACGACCGAATTTTTACGCCTTCGATGTGCGTCGCCGAGCGTATGACTTACCATATAGAGAGAGTCTATTTAGTTTTCATTCATCTGGAAAATTATACTTTTCCGTACTTTAATATAATTTTAAGTCTTTCTCATATGGCAGACTTATTCCATAGTTCTAACCCCGCAATGCTCGAGATTATATATATATATATTCGCACAGCCAGACAGCAATACAGGCTCTTGGCTCTATTGGAGTGGCATCTAGCCCTGTAAAGTGAAATGGCTGATGATCATAACAGTCAATACCTCTATCCTAGATAACTTAGAGGCCGAAGAAGTTCTTGTATCTTTGAGTTCCACCAAATATCAGATCTCCTAATACCGACTAAGCTGCTTGGCTAATTGCAGAAAGAACAATTAAATCCTAAAGCGCGAGACCTACTACTGAGTCGTTAGATACTTACACAGGCAGACTGGTGCAGAGGAAGGACAAAGTGTTTGGGGAAGCCTTATTTTTGATAGTTTGAAAACCTTGATAAACATTAGTTCACCGAATTTGCCTATTTATCATTCGCAACAGCAACCAACCAAGCCATTTTTAGTCACAGTTTTCACTAAAAACACTACCTTGCATTTCAATTGCAAAAATCGCTTAAGCGGTTATCGCGCCAATCAAGAAGAAGAATGAGCCTTATCCACAATTTTTGTTGTTGTTAATTATGTAGTTGGCCGTAGCTGTATGTAGAACATAAAAATTTACAGTTGCACGAATCTCAGCGCATACGAATTATATGCATTAGGGTGTCTCACCACAAAAAGGGGCGGCTTTTACACCGGAACTATAAACTTTATAATATTCTAAACATTTTACCAAAATATTTCGGAAAAATATTAAGATTTATTCGAGCAAAACCAGTTTGAAATATCATTCAAAATCGATTTTTTTTAATACAATTAATACAATTTAAAAAAAATACTTGTTCCAAAAAACAGCACA